>VMDO01010984.1:0-69034 GCA_007922755.1 Pedetes capensis
TTTTTTTTTTTTTTTTTTTTTTTTTTTTTTTTGTGGTACTGGGGGTGAACCCAGGGCCTTGTGCTTGCATACTCTGCAAGTGCTGGACCACTGAGCTGCACCTCCAGCCCATTTTTTTTACTTTTTGACACAGGTTCTCACTAAATTATGCAGACTGCCTCTGGTCTTGAACTTGTGATCCTCCTGCCTCTGCCTCCTGAGCCCCTGGGATTATAGGCATGTGCCACTGTGCCCAGCACCTTTTGCTTCTTTACGGTTAGGTTTGTTCATTGGTCGTCTCTTGATTCTGACCTCCTAGCTTTGTTTCTCCTACTTGATTGCTGAGCTGACTTCTGGACTGGGCTTTAGGATTTTTCTCTCACAGATTTGAATGTTGACTTAACTCAGTGGAGTTTAGTTCAGGTAGCCCCTTGGTTTTCAGCGCTCCAGGTTGTCCCTAGTTGGTGTCTAATAGATGGCACACTTAAAGGTGATGGTACCCTGGGATCAACAGCTGTGAGAAGCTATCACCTCCTGTAAATCTGAACTGACAGGTGGTAGGGGCTATCTCGGAAACTGGTGAGACCAGGGCTGTGGTCGAGGCTCCTAGCAGGAGCTGTGGCCTGCAGAGAGGATCATGACCAGGCTAAGCTCTGACCTGGAGAAAGGCGAAGGAATGCCCTGACCTCCCACCCCTCTCATCTCCTGCTTGTAGGATTGGCTGAACTCACTGAAGGCAGAGAGTGGGCGAGTGCAGAGGGTAGCATGCATTGAGCAGTCTCCTGGGGGGCACTCAAGGGAAGAGGAGATCAAGAGTGGATCAGGGACCAATTAGAAAATTATAATTTCACCCTCTTTGACTTTCACAGGGCAGCAGGTTCCTTTTGGCGAGAAGTTGGAGGGAAACTCGATATCAAGTAAACACAGGGCAGGTATCTGATGCCTCCAGGAAAGTGCTTGGTACACATTTGCATTATACCCTATAGTAAGGGGCATCCCCCAGGGGGGGAAATAGTTAATTTTTGGTGTGTTCTTAGAGGTGTTGAAAGATAAAAGGGCATTTGCAGGGGTGTATACCAGGATATGACACTTCCTGAGCCCCCCATGAGACAAGTGAAGATAGGACTGTTAAGGGAGTGAGGGACAGCTACGGATAGCACCCTTAGGTCCAGGAGATGGAGGCCTGGGACTGGGAAGGGTGGAGTCAGGAAGCTGGGCCAGTGCCGTGTGTTTGAAGAGTCAAGGATTTATGCTCTGTGGCTTCCTAGAGTCCTGGTGATGCCTTTGTGCAGTTTTAAGTTCTGGGGCCCCTAGCTGCTCTCTGGCTGGCTTTTTCAAAGTGAGGTCCCCTGGCAAAGAACATTTTTCCAAGAGCACAGAGGTAGAATGGGACTTATACCTGAGGCTCACAGCTGGGTAGCACTGACCAAGGACACAATACTGTGTACTTCGTTTCTAGATGGTTATTTTGTCCCTGGTTTGCTACATAACACAGAGAGGCTATAACAGAGATCTGAATAGATTGACCTAGCCTCATTTTTCAGCTAAGATTTCAAGGAAATGAAACCTGAAATCACAAGAGTGTTGTCAACAAAATTGAAATTTGAATTGAAGATAGCCTGGCTCCCAGACCTGTGCCTCACTTGGCAAGGGGCATGAGGGAGGGCGTATGAGCCAATCACTGTGAAGTGGTTCAGAGGGAAGGGGAGGGCTTAGGGTGGTCAGTTTTCTCAGGGATGTTGCGAACCACAGAAAACAGTTGTCCAGTTATCCAAAGTATGCATATAACCTACTCTCTTGGCATTTTCTATATTCTAGTAATGGGATAAGTTTGCCCTGAGAGAGGAGCACAGTCAGAAGTCTGGTGTGTGGCCATGAGCTGGAGTAAAGCTGGAGGCCTAGGCAGGAGTGAGCACCTTGTATTTATTTTTGTGGCTCAGAGCTCAACTCTTCTCACTAATGAGCTGACCACAGACAATTGAGATGGATGATTTAAGGGGGCCCTAGAAGCTTTAGGAAAGGGCACTGGAAAAGGAAATGCAGTTTCCTATCAGTTTCACTTTTTGGCAAATTCCATCAAAGCTATACAGTGCTGGGCATCTGTGAAGTTACCTCTCTATCAGATTTGGACTAAGATTTGAAATTGCTCGTGATCAAAAACCTAGTTAGGTATGCTGTAACTCAAGAGAAAATTGAACTGACGATGTGAAGGTCAGTACTCATGGCTTTTATTTAAATAAAGGAGTTCATTAGTATTCTAATATGGAAAGGAAGGCTGAATGAACGATGTTTCAATATTTGAGTACTTTATTTTTGACACACGGGTTTAGGGGTCCTCTACAATGCAATCAGGTTGGTACTGTGGAAATTCCTAGCAGCTGGGGAAGGTTGAGCAGTGATTTAGGGATAAGTGTATCTCCTTCAACAAGACACCTGTAGGCGACGGGTTTCCAGTGGTGGTTAAGTGTAACAAGGTGCGGAATCCGAGAAAGAATCATCCTCAAACACCATCCACTGCTCTAGTTGGTCAAGTCCTGCAATAAACCACATATGTCCCAACCCCACCTGCTTAAAATCTATATTCTTGCAAAATAAAATTTGTCCTCTACTTCATTCCAAAAGCTTTCTTGTCTTTTTCCATTAGTGTTCTTCATATGCCACCTGCCTCAAAGCTATTAAGGACAACACTTGGTGTTTGACCTCTTATACCCCAAGTTATCTGTGTTCCTTATAGTGATGAGCTGGGTCCTCTCATTTATCTTTCCTATATCTGCCTGGTGCTTCCAAAGCAGACTGTTCATTTCTGAAGGGCACAGCTTGCATTTTGTGTCTCTATGTGTCTCCTGGAGTCATGCCCTATGCCTACCTGGTGCTCAATAAATATTAAAAGAAAATGGTACTTTTTAGACCTAACTCTGCAGGACTCAAATGAATGGTTTTATGCATAAAGTTCAGAAATAAAAAGCCAAACCCCAGCAAAATCGTTTCCTTTTGCATTCTTCATTTTGATGATGTCTCTAAGGTATGGTTTTCTAGATTCTTTATGCCCATAATATACTCCAAATTACCTTATATTTCTGTTTTATCTAATAGATAGGAGGTGACATGTAAGGGTATAGGGGCCCCAGTCACCTGGAGTCATATACAAAAATCTGTTGGCGTAATCTCAAAAACAGATCACACTAGAACATTTTATTAAAGGTTTTTACCTTGTACTAGATAATTATGTCCCATAAAGTTAATGCACACTGGAAGGAAGCATCAGATATTTGGGGGACATTGAGTATAATTCAGCCAGATGGGACAGTGGTGATTAGGACTACTGTGGGTGACTACAATATATTATTCTGATACAGATACTTCTTAGAGGTCATTAAACAGATGCCATTTGAGATACCATTATGCTCTGGGGAGGCAGAAAGGGAGACAACAACAGATTTTGAATGATCCAGTGTTATTTAAACCTATAAACACTTCAGCCCACCCTCACAGCAGAGGCATTCAAAGTCAATCTGTTAAACCTTCAGTGTTAACTCAAATTAGCCTACACTCTAGTTTTCCACATTGTTGTTGTTGTTAGGTGCCATTGAGGCAGGTCCAACTCATAGTGACCCTCATGGGGTTTTCAATGCCTGATTCTTTTTCGAGATTGCTTTGGAAATGGATTGCCTCATCCTGCTCTTGCTTTTGCAGTGCTGAGGCTGGAACGCAGGTCCTCAGAGAGTATGGAGCAGCACTCTTACCAACTGAGCCAAACCCTACCCCCTTTTGCACATTAGATAATGATAATTGTTGAGGATTTCTCCCTCTAAAAGCACGTTTTGAAGATGAGGGCTGACCCTGCATTTTGCCTCTCCTCTTTGAGTCATAAGTTACCTGAGTTATTTCAGGGTGATTGGTTACTCAACATTAGCTTCTGGGAATCCAGCCTTCATCGCTATATCTGAATTCTGCTCTCAGCCTTCACTGCTGGAAAAGACCAACACTAGACTTGGAGAAACTCACGGGCAGAAATTCTGCCCCTTCCTTCCTTTCTTCCTCACCAGGGTCTATCTCCATCTAAAATTAAACCAGCTAGTTGCTAAATACATCTAAAATGCCTTAGTACATAGAGGAACAGACTTGATGTGAAGACTCAATGCCTGGCACACTCTATGTGCACATTGATATGTATGTATGTATCAATTTCCAGAGATCCACCAAGCAGCACAATACTGAAAATCATACTCATTTCCCTTAAAGTCTGTCCTGTGAAATTCTTTGAGATTGCCCTGGTTTTATAGGGTCATATTTTCTGGGAGGTCATTAGTTATAATGACCAAACCATTAGCCTAAACCAACAAAGGAACCCTAAAGCCTTCTCTCACTCATAAATTATAGGTGCAAGATGCTCAGTCCATTAGACCAGCACACATACATGTCTAATCTGCAGCTGTATCCTGACTATAGCACTAGAGTACTTGGTACAGGCTGTTGTTGGGTGCTGTCTAGTCAGATCCAACTCATTGTAACCCTGTGTACAACAAAAAGAAATACTCCCCAGTCCTGTGACAGGCACATGATTTTTATATGTTTGAGACCATTGTTGCAGACACTATGCTTTTTCTCATTTTGAGTCATGCCACATCAGCCAGAGGAGGTCCCAGAGGCTTTACTCCATTCTCATCATTAAGAGCAACTTTACTTTGAAGAGGCAAGCCTTCCCCAATTGTTTCTTGAATGCCTTCCAGCCTGGGGGGCTCATTTTCCAGCACTATATTTGACAATGCTTCTCTCCTATTCATAGAGTTTTCAATGGCTAATTGGGGAGTGGGCTGCCAGGTCCTTCTCCTTTGTCTGCTTTAGTCTGGAAGCTCAGCTAAAACCCTACTGGTATCTGAACTAGTGGTGGCATAGCTTTCAGCATCACAGCAACATGCAAGCCCCCACTGCATAACAAGCTGACAGACATGTGGGGGACTTGCTGCATAGTAGGTGTGAAATACTCCTTATGACAGACATGTGGGGGACTTGCTGCATAGTAGGTGTGAAATACTCCTTATGCCCATAGTTTACTGTTGTTTATTTTTAGGTGCCATCAAGTTGGGTCTAACTCATAGTGACCCCATGTACAACAGAATGAAACACTACCCGACACTGTGCCATGCCTGGCACTGTCAGTGCTTCTCTATTATTCATAGGGTTTTTGATGGCTGATTGTTTTGGGAGTGGGCTGCTGGGTCCTTCTCCCAAGCCTATAGCACCTGGTATTCTGAGGTGGTCTCCTATCCAAGGACTAACCAGGCCCGATCCTGCTTAACTCCTGAGATCAGAGAGGATCAGACGCCAGGGTGGTATGAATGTAGACAAAGCCTGCTGAGTGCTCTGTAATTTTCAATGAAAAATGACATAGTTTAGATTTAGCCTAACAAGGGCATGTATGTGTTAATGATCAAGTGAATCCTGACTGCCCATGGCTTTTTTTTTTTTTTTTTTCTTTTTGGACACTGGCCTCAGTGGGACTGTGTTTGGAAGGGGATGTAAATCTTAATTAGGGGGCTCAGTGGGAGGCTTTTGTGAGACCCAAGACAAAAGGAAGAGCAAAAATGGAATAGAGGCAGCTAGGTTAACTTATCATGAAGCCAACCAAGCTTAAGGTTTGAGGTTCCTTATTAGCCCTTCACCTGTCAAGGAGGCTCCTTCATGTACTCTGGCAATCTCATATTTCCCCATCTTTCCCTACAGCTCCATGAGTTTTAGCCCCCTCAAAACTTGGACCTCTCTTGGGAGGTTCTCATTAAAATTCTTCTTTCATTTCCATGAGATCTGTTTTGATCAACACATATTTCAAGCCTCAGTTGAAAAGACCTCCCTTGTGTATTCCCTAGATTCCTTTAGTACCCCCACTCTCCCACTTGATCCCACCTTATAGCAGCCCACTCACCTTTCTTTGACTTTTGGAACACACCAACCTCTTTCCCACCTTAGGACACCTCCTGGATTATTCTTTCTATCCAACCTGAACCACTCCCACTATTAGCCCAAAGAGCTCCTTCTTAGTTGTTCTATAAGTTCATCTCAGAATCTCGAATCATTATCTGAACCCCTTCTCTGCCCCTGGCAATTCCTTTTCAGAGTAGTTGCCTGGTCCTTTATAACACAGAAATTTTAACACATATTTGGCTTAGAGTTTTCACATCTTTTATCTGCTTAATAGCCCATCTCCCCCATAGACAGGATGGTGAAAGCAGAGATACTGCGTTTTGTTTACCCATATTTGCCATTGCAGACTCAATGTCTGGCACACATTAACTTAATGAATTATTGAACAAGTGCTTCTAAGGCACAGAGTGAAAATCACCTTGTGTTATGATTTAATTATTGTTTTTTATTTTGCTTGTTGTTTTTACGTCATTATTGACTTCATTGCACATTCCTTTTCTTAGAAAGCAGGAAACTCACTCTTAGAAGGCAGGAAGCATGGGTTTTTATCATGTATGTCAGGCACATTGTTGTTAGGTGCTGTCAAGTCAGTGTCTGACTCATAGCAACCCTAAGTACAACAGGCAAAACAGTATTTAGTATTGTTAGTGCTTCTCTGCTATTCATAGGGTTCTCAGTGGCTGATTTTTTTTGGGGGGGAGTAGGTTACTGCATTCTTCTCCCAAGCTTATAGCACCTGGTATTCCCTGGTGGTCTCCCTCCAAGTACTAACCAGGCCTGACCCTGCTGAGCTTCAGAGATCTGACAGAATTGGATGCTACAGTGGTATGACTACAGGCACCTAGATAAGGGCCAAAAACCATAAAAATTAAAAAAACATCTTTTTAGCTATCCTCAGTACTATTGTGGTGCATGTTCAGTGATTTTTTTCCAACTATTTATCCCGAGCACCTACCTTGGTGTATTAATTATGTTTTCATTCCTATAATGGAATACTTGAGGGTGGGCAGCTTTATTTTAAAAAGAGCTTTTATCTCACAGTTCTGGAGGTTCAGAGGCATGGTGCCAGTATCAGCTCAACCCCGTGGGGACCTCATGGCAAATGACATCACAATGGTGGGAGCATGTACAGGAGAGATGTCAGATAGGAAGCCACCATGTCACTCAGGGGTCAGGCTTACTCTTTTCAACTTCCTCTGGGAAGAACTAACTTAGATTTCCATGGGAGCTATTTTAATCCCTTCCAGGGATACTGTCTCCGGCAAGACCTAATGAGCTCTCACTAATGCACCCCTTAAAAGTCCTACCACCTCTACACTGCCATGCTGAGGACCAGGCCTCCAACACTTGAACCCTTGAGGGACAAAGCATGTCCAAACCGTAGCAGTTGGTGTGCTGGGTTTGTGTTCCAATGGAGTAGCTGAGCTAGCGGCAAGAATCTATCCCATCCTGCTACTTTCTGTTTCCCTGTCCTTGTTGGTGATTGGCTTTAGGAGGAGGAGGCGAGAAATTTATTTCCCTTTGTTGGCAGATCTAACAAGTATCTGAAACACTTAGGCCGTGATCCTCAAATTGGGCACAGGAGACTTCCTGGGGAAGTTTTGGCAGAGCACCAATGCCTGGGCCCCTCACAGGAACAATTACAGCAGAATCTCTGCAGTGAGTCCACCACTGTGGCATTTAAAATGCTCCTTGATGATTCTAAAGTGCAGCCAGGGCTGAGAAACACTGCCCTGGAGGAATAAATGTGGTTGGGGCATTTTCTAAAAGGAATTTTAAGACTCTCCTAAAACGTGTGGGAGTTTTCTGTGACAAACTCAAGCAGAAAACTTTTGCTTCCAGGCTGGGAACTGGTTTTGCCCTTCACAAAAGTGGAGGGAAAAGCTCTAAAAAGTCCCTGTGGCCTGGAAAATCCCTGAAGAGAAAGATGACTTTGGGACCTGTAGTTTCTCACTTGATTCCCTGTACTTTGCTCTTGTCAGCAGACCAGGTAGGATTTATGAGGTCTGCAGCTGGTGAGGCCAAGGTGATTCGAACTTGATTATTGTGGGTGTCAGGGTGTTTGAAAGAGAAACATTACCATGAGAAACAGAAGGGCCATTTATCTAGGCCTTAGTCCTTTGGGCATCAGATTCTAAGTGTTTATTCAATTTTCAATCTGAAGTCCTAGGTTTGATTCTCAACCTGGCTACTTACCATATGTGTGATTCTGGGTAAGTCACTGAACTCCCTATGCCTTGATATTTTCACTTGCTAAATGAGACCAGTGGTGTATTCCTTTCTAGATTCTTGGAAGGACCAAATGGATAATGTTTGTAAAATATTTCAGCACAGTACCAGGTACATACCAAATACTCAACAAATGGTACCTATTAATAACTATAAAAGTAAATGTAAGTTCTCTGAATACTCTGCATGGCTAGACTGGAAGGTCTATGATAGTGGGGGTCATTTTATTGGGGTTTGTACCCCAAGCTCCCTACTGCAGGTCCTAAAAATACATGTGGAACTAGATGGAGTGGATTGGAGGTCTCTGCTTAACAGTGAGGAGGGAAGAGGAAGTGTAGAAATGAAACTTCTTAGAAAGAGTGCTATTGAGCACAGGACCTTATCCTTACCCTACCCCAATGGATTTTAAACTTTGGTGCATATCTTTCAATTGGAGGTCTCATTATAACAGATGTCTGGGCCCCTCTGCAGAGTTTCTGATTCAGTAGGTTTGGTAGGCAGCCTCTGAGATGGTCTCTAGTGATCCCAAATTTTGATATTTAAGCCTTTGTATGGTTCCCTCCCCTTGAGTATGTACTGGGCTTAGTGACTCATCTTTAATGAACAGAATATGGAAAAGTGGTTGATTGTTACCTTAAGATTAGGTGATAAACTGTGGTTCATGTGCTGCTTGCTCTGAGGGAAGCCAGCTACTCAATGTGAGCTGCTCTATGGAGGGGCCCACATACCAAGGAGGTGGTGTACCTTGCGGAAAGTGAAGAAGGACAGGAGACTTGCCATCAGCTGGTGAATGGGGTTGGAAGAAGATCTTCTCCAGACTGGTCCTTGAGATGACTGCAGCCCTAGCCCACTCCTTGATTACAGCCTTTGGATAGAACTTGAGTGAGTAAGTCTAGTAACCTATGCCCAGATTTCTGACCCATAGGAACTATGAGATAAAATATTTTAGACCTCCAAATTTGGGGAGTAATTTGTTACATAGCAATAGACAATAAACACAGTAGCTATGGGGTAAAGTCCAAGGATTGCATTTTTAACAATTTTCTAGGTGACATTGATGCTGCTAGTCTGGGAATCACATTCGAAAAACTGGTTTACCCTCCTAGGATCATTCTGTCTTTGACTTCTGAATGACAGAGTACCTTAGTAGTAACAAAGGCATCATTTGAATGCATTTCTCATATAATAGAGCATGTGAACAGTGATCTACCCTGCTCACTCTGCTTTGTGCATCTTCTCTGCCAATTGCATCCACCAATTCAAGAGTTGCTTCCTTGAACCAGACTTCTATGGTTATTAACTTCAAGCCCAGGAACATTTACTGAGTACTTGATATGTGCTTGCCCATAACTTTATTTCAGTAGAAATGCTAACTTAAAAAAACCGTTTCCCACTTAGTATCTTGTATACTCATTTAGAAAACCAAATGGGGCTGATACTATTACTCTCATTCTGCAGACAAGAAAATTGAGTCACAGGGAAATTGACAGGGAAAGGGAGTTGCTTAATTGCAGAAGGAGGCAGAGCCAGATAGGATTTGAACTCATTTCTCTGGATTCTATAAAACCAACCTTTTTAATTTCATCCTTTACTCGATATCTATCTTTTGGTTTTGTCATGCAATGATTACTTGCTATTTTATGACCTCTGATGTCCTAGTCAGGGATCACAGTTTGGAAGGAACAGAAATTCCTTAAGTCAAGGATTATGAAAGTCTATTGAATATTAGGAAAGTATTAGGTCTATCTAAGTCTATCAAATATTAGGAAAGTATTAGGAAAGTCTTTTGTTTTGCAGTTTTGAAGGATGTATGGTTTGGACAGGTGGAGACAAACCAGAAGGTCCAGAGCCAAGATGACTTCTCAGTCTCTCATGAGCCCCTTGAGCTATGTTTCTTTACTCTCGACTCCACTATCCCTCTTCTTTTGTTTACCCATAGAATTTATGTGTCTTCAGAACATCAGCATGATTTTGTTTTTGATTCACCATCACATTGACCCTGATTATCATTCGACAATGTCTTCAGTTTAAGAATTTACCATTAGTTGAGTAGAGTCTTTGTCTCTTAGTTCCAATTATCAAGATGAGACTATCTGAATGGCCACCCAGACCTGTGGATTAGATTTGGGTCACTCCCTTCCCTTTGCCACCTCACCCCTCCCCTGTCATCAGATGGGTACAGGCTGGAGACCCACTCAACACAGTCATGATATAAGAGCAGAGATCAGCAAAAATTTTCTCAAAAGAGATAGCTAGTAAATAGTTTGGACTTTACAAGCATATGATCTGTGCTGTAATAACTCAGCTCTGCTATTATTGGGCCTAAGCAGCCAGAGCAACTAAGTAAATGGATTTGGTATATACCAAAAAATTTATTTCCATAAATTTTGGAAATCCCAGACTAAATCTGATGTCTGGGCCTTAGTTTACTGACCCCTGTACCATATGAAATTTGGAGAATACATTTCATCCATACCACCTTTCAAGATAGGAATGGCATTGTCTATGTTTATATTCATCAGAGCACTAACTTGATGAAGGCTGTACATTGTTTCCTAACAATTGTTTTGTAATGGATGTGTAAATGTAAAGATGAAGCATTTGGGACTCTCCAGAGATTGCCATGATGTGAATTCAACCATTCTATTTCATAAAATTAGTCTAATACTTTTAATTAGAATATATGCTTTAATTTCTCCCATAGAAGGCAGGTATAATACATAATGCTCAGTCTTCACTGAATAAAGTCCTCATGGATCCTATAGAGATTAGGAGGCTTTATGATGACTTTAATCTTATGTCTTTGCCTTAGGACAGCCTAACTGGGGCAGAGTGAAGGAGATCTTACCATGTCTGAGTATCAAATACCTGGGAAGCTTTTAAAAATTATTTAGTTCATTACTGCTTCTATATAAGGCAAAAGACTGCCTTCCTAGTTCTATAACAAAATATCATGGACTGGGTAATTTATAAGCAGTATATATTTCCTGCTGACAATTATGGAATCTGAGAAGACTAAGATCAAAATACTATGTGGTTCAGTGGGCCTTCACCAGACTCTGCTTCCAAATGTCACTTAGAATATTGCTTCCTCTGAAGGGGCAAATGGTGTGTCTTCACATGGCAGAACAGAAGGAAAGGGCTACCTAGCTCCCTCAAGCCCTTTTGTAAAGCACTAATCTCATCCATGTGGGTAGAACGTATATGGCCTACTCACGCCCTAAATGCCCTACCTCTTAATGATGTTGTATTGTGGATTAAGTTCTAACATGAGATTTGGAAGGGACACATTCAAACCACAGCCAATTCAAAGGTCCAGGCTTCGGGTTCTTTGAGGATGAGACCCAATCATCATGGCTTACTGAATCTTGGGGGCTAGAAAGCTAAACACATTTCCTAGATTCCCCTTCATTTTAGTTTTGTAGAGTCCCAGCTTCCTCCAAGCTGACACATCCATACAAGTTTATGAAACAGATTAGATGAACCCAATTCTCCCTGTAGTGCCGGGCAGGAGGTAAGCATTTTAAAAGTACTATTAAGCACTGTTAAAATCACTCTTAATGTTAATAACATGTCACTGTTAAATTCACTCTTAATATGTCTTCACTATGAGCATTCCTTTTAATATTTATTTTTCCTTTAAGTAAGTTAACATGTTGGGGGCTGGGGCAGTTTGACTCCGTAGTTGACAGCTGTTAGACCCTTCCCTGGTAACCTGGATGCCTTGAGGGAAGGGCTGTCAGGCAAGCAGCCAGCTGGACTATCTTCATGCTGGCATTGGCTCTTTTGAACATTCCATGGACACCTTGAGGAAGTTATTTGACAATCACAGCTGCTGGCCACTAAAGCATGACTCTGGGTCCCGAAGGCACAGTCCCAGACACGAATGTTTCAAACATTTTGCCATTACAAATCTCAGTGAAATCTAGATGGCTCTGAAATCATTTTCATGCAGGTCAGAAAGGGAGTACTTCTTCTGATAGCAAAGGTACTGCTATGACTGGTGCAAGAGGAACAATGCTATAATTATTGTGAACACAGTACTTCATTTGTATAAACGTTTGCCATGATTGGTGCAAACATCAATCAATAGAGCTGGAAGATCAGCTATATTATTCCATTTTTTTTTCTGGCTAGATAAAGAGATTGTTCAGTTCATGTTGTGAGCAGCCTGGGACACACCTTCCTGTGCTGCCCCATTGGTGTGGCAACATTATGCCTAATAAAAGGCCCCTCTTGAGTGTTTTCTTGCCCACTTTTGATCTTCATCATTAGTAGAGCAAGCTGAGCTGGAAACATGAGGAGAGAAGAGGACAGGGGCAGCCACAGTGGTGATGGCAAAAGAGACGACAGTGGCAGTGGCAGCTGCTGCAGCAGATGTGGCAGCATCAGCAGCAGAGATTATGGTGACAGATGGCAACAACAAAGGCAGTAACAGCAAAGGTGGCAGCAGCATCTTTGACAGCAGCAATATCAATGAGAGGCAGCTAAAGAATCCCTGGAAGAGTTCATAGAGCCTCTAGATCTTAAGGGCCAAGGGTTTTGGACACCCTAGGTCTGGGAGCTTTAATGCTAGCTGCTGTCAAGAGCTGAGAAACCTTACTTCATAGGCCTGAGGGGAGCTGTAACATTAGAGGGTGCTTCATGCTGCTGCTTGAAGCTATCTGCTGTCACCACTCACCTTCTGTCAGAAGCTGAGGATTACAAAAGCTACTAAGCACAAATATTAGATGAGTTTCTCCTTCCCTACCCATGATTCTTATCTGGGTAGAGCAAAGGGACCCCAACCAGCTGATTGGTAACAGTTAAAAATAAGGAAGAAAGAAATGAATATTGTCAGCCAAATACAGTTGTGGAGGTCCTTTTTTTCCCCCATAGCTGAAGCCCCTAGTATCTGATACAGCTTTGTGGGTATTGAAATGCAAGGTATATAATTTGCTGATAAGGATTACAAGAGAAGTATGATTATCCTGGTGCTAGTAGGTAACTTTCTTATCCCAGCTTCCTGATCACAGCAGAGGTAGCTGCTCCCTAGGTGCCCAAGTTCTACATTGTTCTGTCAGACATTCCTGGAAAGTCAGCTATTATTCTAGTTTTCTTTTTAAAGCCACCAAATAATGAATATTAAATTCCTTGGGTATAGTGAACTCTATTGCATGCCTTGAATGTAGAGTAACATGGAAATCAGTGCCATAAGTGATTATAGGAAACAAACATTCAGGGATGGGAATCTGGGGAAGCTTCATGACGTGGTTGAGTTTGAAGGCCCTCAATTTCTGGTAACTGAAAGTGGAAGATGGGCTGGAAAACCATGGTAGGGAGAGACAAAAATTACTTAAATTAAATTACAAAAATTCCAAGATCCTCTGGAATAAAGTGCTTATTTTTAATCATGATTATCATAGACTGAGTAAAATAGGGTAACAATAGAAGGACCATGGAGATGTGCTAGTCACTTATAACAGCATTTGAAAACTTAAATGGCTTGAAGTTTTAAATTGTCATTTCAAAATTCAGTCAGAGAACTAGTGTTTCTTCTTCCTTAAAATAATCTCTTATCTCTTGTTGCTACAGAGTTGATATGATCAGAATCACCTGTGGATTTTGGTGTGTGTGTGTGTGTGTGTGTGTGTGTGTGTGTGCATATGTAGGAGGTGTGTCACACAGATGGAGCTCATAGCCTAACCAGATCACATGTGAAAGTCAAGCATTTATGGGAGGGAGAGAAATCTGAAGTTGGGAATGACTACATTTCGGATGATTTAGATGAATTGGAGAACTTTGAATCCCCAAATCCTCCTGAGTCCCCCTTGCACCAGAAGCCTATATTTCCCAGATTTTCTTATACCTTAGGCTCTGCAGATGTCGTATCTCACAATAAGCAGATGCACTATGAGATTGGGGAGGTGGAATGGACATTCAGAAGCAGATGCCTCCATTCTGCATGGCGAGGCAGTGTGCTCCTGGAGTTGGCAAATGTGGTGGCAGCTTCCCTAATTCCTAAGCTTTATTTCTCACAGCATGAGTTCTGTTGTGCTGTCTGAAAGTTGTTCCTGAATTCTCAGCCATGAGCTTGCTCTTGTGATATTTCTGTCAGCCACCAAATAGCATTAAGTAATTTCCTTTCTGCCTAAATTAACTGGAGTGGATTCCTTCCTTTGCAACTGAACCCAGACACAGAGAGCTAATAAGCTATTTCATCATCATCTTTTAAGATTCTATCTCAAATTATATCATTAAAGTCTTTTAAGGGTCTTAAAGGAACCATTTCTAGCCAGAGTAGAAATGGCCTGTAACAACTGTAAAGGGAAGGTAGATAGGCTCTGCTTGAATTCTTCCCAAGATAAGTTTCTTAGGCAACTTATTCCATTTTGAACAAACTCCAATTATAAGACATTTATTTTATAGTTGTCTGGAATCTCTCTGTAATGAGCCCATTAATTTAGTTTCCTGTTAGCACATTGGTTTAGTTTCCTGTAAGCTAAAAACTATAAAATTCCTCTATAGACTCCATTTATAACATGGCTGCTAGATTCCTTAACACCATTGCAACTTGGAGAGAGGGGCAGGGGAGGAGAAAGGAGAAAAAGGGGAAAGGAGGAAGGGGAAAGGGAAGGGGTGAGTTTTGGTGGGGATTGTGGAAGGTGGGTCAGAATGTGTTGGTCTAAATTTTTAAGTGGAAAAGAGAATCAAAAAGAGAATCAGATTAAACATGCAATTAAAAGTCTTCCTATTTAATAAGAGTCTTTGTGCCAATCCATGTTTATTTTTTCGGCCTCACTGAAGCATTTTCTTTTTCACAATAATTTATCCTCCATCTATTAGTTCATCTTTCTGTTGGTAAATTAATGATTCTTGGGTCATACACTTGGCAGCAAGAACTTTATTATTTTACCCAAGAGCTATTTACCTATACTGAAAAAGAGACAGGGAAAATGAATAGAAATTAAAAATAAATCCAAAATAAGAAGGTGTGAAATCACATTCCCCTGTTATTTTTATTTCTCAAACTATCTATCACTATCCAGAATAGTTGTTTGTATTCTTATTGTGTGTCTTTCTCTGCCAAAAAGTAAATTCCAAGAGGGCAAGGGCTTTGTCTGTTTTAATCCTTGCTGAGTCCTTGAAACCTGTTCAAGAGCATTTAACAGAATAAACTCTCAGTCTCTTATCTCTGACTCTGTCTCTGTCTCTAGCAGTATGTCTGTCTTTGTCTCTCTTTCTGAGTGACTTCCTCTCTCTCTCTCTCTCTCTCTGTCTCTATATACCTATACCTACACCTATACAAGATATGATCAAAATACATGGTGAATATTTAAATAAAAATTATTATAGTAAAAGGCACATTGGCATTAGTCCACCTCAAAACACTTTCCTTCTCTTCAAGCACACTTATCATTCTTACCACTTTCTGCAGCAATTCTAGGAGTCCTTTTTAATGAGTTTCTTTAATTTCATAAATACTTCATGATGTTGCTCTGTGTCACAAATAGCTTCTGATACAGAAATTTTGGTTAAATAAAAACATTACAATGTGTCCTAATCCACCTTATCCACCAATGTGTCCTTATTCACCGAACATGACACTATACAACTTCTGGCTCTTCTCCCAAATCAAAATGAAATTTACCATGAAGGGTAAATGTTTTGAATCAATTGAGGATGTCAAGGCAGCCACGACAGTGTTAACTAAAGATACTCACAAAAGAGGACGTCTAGAACTGCTTCACAAAGTGGTGAGAACAATCATATCCCACAACTAGCGTCCTTCCTGACAGCCTGAGGGGCTGACCCCTAGTTGACCCCAGGCTCATCTCACTCACTCACACTAGCCCCTCCCATCGAGTGAGCAAAGATGGTGCCTGGCCAGTCTGACCTGCCCTAACCACCCTAATTTTGATTGGCTCCCCTCAGCATTTTTGGGTAATAACTGTCCCCACCTGGCAGGTATGACAGTTTACCTGCTGTACCTGTCAGGTGTGTACCCTGATTGGCTGAATCCCAACATGTGTCCCCTCCGGGACCCTATAAAAGTAGGGCTCCTGGACCCCACCTCACCTTACCTTTCTGATCATCCCTCAACTGTCACCTGACCCCCGTCACCTGGACCAGCGCTCCCTACTCCAGCAAGATCTGCTAGCAAGCTGGCAGGATCAAGACCAGGGGCCCCGAAAAGCTGAGGGATTCAAGCAAGCCAGGAAGAGCCTCCCAATTCCTCCCATCCTTGGGAAGGAGGGAGGTAGAGAAGGCAAGCTGTGAGAGGCAAGATCAACTGACCTCCACAGAACACCGGCTGTGGCTGTGCATTTAAGGCTGAGCTGTACCAGCACTCAGCCTGCAGCATTCCATGCTGCAGGCTTAGAGCCAGCACTTAGAGAGCACATACAGCTCTGCTCTAAAGGGTTGCTTGCTCCTTGCACCCCATCAGGGGAGCACCCAATAAACCTTACCTTCCCTGCTTTACCAACTGAAGGTCTCCCGAAGTCAACTGGTCAACTGGTTATGTTGTAGGCTGGCTCTAATCTTAGCTGGGCTAGAGCCAAAACTGCAACAGGATAAGTGTGTTTGAAGCCAGGGGAATATTTTGAGTGGGATTAATGGCAATGTATCTTTTACTGTAATAATTTTTTATGTTTACCATATTGTTTGATCAGACCTCCTATTTAATGAATGAATGCATGTTTTCAGACACAATGACAGAAAGAAAAGGCAGAAGTGAAGGAGCAGGAGGAAGATTGTGTTCATTTTCTATTGTTGGAAAAAAATTATCACAAACTTATTCACTTAACACAACATACATTTATTATCTTGTGGGTTCCTTGGTCAGGAATCCAGTTACCTCTTGACTGGGCTGTCTGCTAGGGTCACACCTGGAGGCTCACCTGAAGACATGCCCTTCTGAGCTCACTAAACCTGTTGGCAGAATTCATTTCCTTGCAACATCTCTAAGGATCCCCACTTCTTAATCTGTTATTGGCTGGAGGCTGGTCTCAGGTGACTGGACAATTTCTGCCACACTGCCCTCCCATTGGCAATTCACATGGAAACTTGCTTCTTCAGGGCCATGGAGAGTATCTTGGTTAAGTCAGATTCTTATGTAATGTAACATAAGCAATGGTGTGACACGTTATCACTTTTGCAGTCTTCTGTTGGTTAGAAGTAAATCACAGTTTCTGCTCACATCCAAGGGGAGAAGATGACACAGGGATGTGACTTATTAGGGTCATCTTAGGATATATATGCAACAGGAACCTAAAAAGGTATAGAAAGGGTCAAGGAGAGAAAGATTTGGCATTTTGTTTTTCAAGCATTTCTTCTTCTTATCAAATTCACCCTCCACTTCACAATAAGAATATTACGTAGTGCACAGATTCAGCCTAGGAAGCTTCCAGTTGTATGCATTTTAGAAGTTTTCAGAATCTGGAATTTGTGGCTTGATTAATGATTCACACTGTTGCAATCTCTCACTTGATTTCAAATTCTTCTCTGGTGAAGAGGAAATTTCAATAGAGATCTAAACTGGGTATGGATCCCCGGCTAAGAGTCTTTGTTAACAAGATAAATAAAATTCCAAGTTGAGAATTTAGAGCACCCAGCATGGAAAGATATCTGTCAGTGGCTTCATAGGGGGTATATGGTGTTGGGCTCTACTTTTCCTTCAGAGTGGCTTCATCTAGCAACAAATGAGTCTGAGCAGTCAGACAAGTTACTTAAGGCAGCACTCCAAAAAGATGTCCCTAAATCTGTGACATGTTTTTTACTAGTTGTCTTTCTTCCAGGTAGTTGAGTAACCAAAACATTAGTTTTTGCCCTCGTCAAATAGAAGGAGGCTTCCACGCAGAGCCTGTGGTTCTATACCTAAGAAGGTAGATTATATGTATTTGGAAATTACAAGAGCAGCAAAAGAACAGATTGGCTATGCTTGCTGTTACAATTTGAATCTAAAATGCCCCCCAAAAGTCATGTGTTTGAACATTTGGTCTGGTCAGCTGATGTGTTGCTGTGGCAGAGAAAATTACTGAAGCAAATTTATGGGAGGAAATATTTATTTGGGGTTCACAATCACAGGATCACCTCCCACAATGATGTGGGGCAGGCATGGTGGCAGTAGGTGGCATGGCCCATGGCAGACAAGCTCACATAATGGTGGATCAGGAGTGAAGAACAGAGAAAGTGACTGGAACTACTGTTCCGGATAAAGACTTCCAAAGGCCCATCCCCAGTGACCTACTTCCTCAAAGTTAGATTTTGCCTCACAAAGTTTCCATAGCTTCCTCAGACAGCACCACTGGCTGGAGACCAAACATTAAAACACAAGACCTCTCCTTCTAGATTTAAACCATGACTGGTCCCCAGTGGGCAGTACTATATGTGCAGGCTATGGAACTTAGGTAGGTGGGTCCTAACATTGCAGAATTGGGTCACTAGGGGGAGGCCTTTGGAAATTTTACCTGGTTGCCTGGTTCTGGTAAACTCTGTCTTTGCTCCTGATCTGCCATGATGTGAGGTCCACTGCCACTGACCTTGCCACCTGCCCTGCCCTGCCTCTATGGGCTAAAACCCTCTAACCATATCCATGAGCCCCAGTAAATCATTCCTCCTATAAACTTGTTTTGTTCAGGTATTTTGCCACAGTGGCTAACCTATTTGTATCAGAGGAAAAAATTGCAAAACATAGCCAATCGAATCTTAGGCATCACCAGTTATATTATACACTATTATTCATGTACCACTAAAGATAAAAAAAAAAGCAAAGCACTGGAAATTAAACTGTGACAAGTCACCAATTCTAAGATACATCACTATTTCAGAGATGTTGTTGTTGTCCATAGGTGCCATTGAGTCAGTGTGTGACTCATAGCGACCCTACATACAACAGGTGAAACACTGTTGTCAGTGCTTTTCTGCTATTCATAGAGTTTTCAATGGCTGATTGTTTTTTGGGAGTGGGCTACCAGGTCCTTCTCCCAAGCCTACAGTATCTGGTGTTCCCAGGCAATGTCCTATCCAAGTACTAACCAGGCCTGACCCTGCTTAGCTTCTGAGATCTGACAGGATCAGACACCACAGGGCTATGGCTGCAGGCTAAGAGATATTATGTAAAAAAAATGGGTTCCTTAGAATTGATGAGTGTGATTGGCTCTTCAGAGCAAATATGGATGGAATTGGTATTGCCAACATGAAGTCCTGATTCTTGGCAGAGCCGGTACCTAGAAGACCCAGGAATATGGCACTGAGTATTCTTTCACTGGAAAAATGAAGCATTAAGTTTGGAAATGTCCTTGAGGACACTTAACCCAGCCTTACTGCTAGGGAAGGAGAAGCTGTATCCCTCTGTTTGAAAGTTGATTTTCTGGCCAAATATTTTGAGTATTGAGGAACTTACCACTTTGTACAGCATCCTGCTGCATTTTGGATTATAATTTATCAGATAATGGGGTCCCAATTTAAGTTAAAACCATGCTTACATAGATTTTACTATGTGTGAGAACATTTGGATGATTAATAAGGGGGACATACCTGTGGAATAAGAAAATGAGAGCCCTATGGAAAAATCTCATCCCCAAGAGACAGGAGTGAGACCAACAAGGTGTACCAATAATAGTGCCTCAGTTTATTCATCCTATCTTTCGCTGCATGAAAGCACCTACCATGTGCTGAGGTCTAAGTTAATGTGAGACCCAATTCCCAGTGCCCAGTCCTTACTGCTCACGGTTCTTCCAACCCCAGTTTGGAAAACACAGAAGCAGCTCTTATTTGTCATGGTTGATGTGGGAGCCTGCAAAGACCAGCAAACCACCCCCAGGATTACTATGAGGCATCAAAGACACAGTAACTGGCTTGTGACTTTGTGGGGCCTTCACACATGGGTGGTTTAAATCCAACAACTACACCATAGGTGGGTGTCAGCTGGAAATGGGAACATGCCGTGGCACATTGTTTTTCTTCAGAGTTCAAACAGCCAGACTGAGTGTGAAAGCAGAGGAGGTAAAAAATGGTAGCCCATGGTATCAGAGGGGGCTACATTAATCACCTGAGGGAGATACACTTGTGGAAGGCCCAAAAGAGTTGGGGATTATTGCCTTGGAGCAGAACTTTGAGGTTTCCATCATAGACATCTGAAGATTTTCCAATGCTAAGGAACCCCACTTTGACCACAGTGAAGAAATATGTGCAGAATCACAATTATACTTTTACCAGATGCAATCACATTAACCTACACCATTACAGTGATTCTTCATTGTCATTAACAAAATATTAACATTTTAATTTAATCTCATTAATAAAGTGCTAACATATTTTATTTATTCATATCTGATTATATATAATTTTATACTTCCTTATATAGTTAATGAGTTCAATATTCTGACTGTTAAGAGAGCTATTAATACATGTCTATACCTAAATTGAATTTTCCCCCACATGTCTGTCAGCTTGTCATGCTATGGGGGCCTATGTGTTGCTGTGATGCTGAAAGCTATGCCACTGGTATTTCAGATGCCAGCAGGGCCACCCATGCTGAACAAATTTCAGCTGAACTTCTAGATCAAGAGAGATTAGGGAGAAGGACCCAGCAGCTCACTCCAGAACAATTAGACATTGAAAACCCTATGAATAGCAAAGAAGCACTATCAAATATAGTGCTGCAAAATGAGCCTCCCAGGTTGGAAAGAATTTAAGAAACGACTGAGAAAGATTTGCCTTCTCAAAGTAGTGTCGACTTTAATGATGGGAATGGAGTAAAGTCCCTGGGACCTCCACTTGCTGATGTGCCCCCACTCAAAATGAGAAGAAACACAGTGGTTGCAATAGTAGGCTCAAACATAAAAAGATCATGTGCCTAGCACAGTGTATGGTAGTGTTTTATTCTGTTCATAGGGTTACTATGAGTCAGACTAAACTCAACAGCACCGAACAACAACAACAACGAATTTAATTTTAGGAAACTATAAGTAAATTCTTTCAAAAGTTTGTGCCAATGACTTGTTGATAATGGTGACTTGTTGATTGTCATGGGAAAAGCTGAATGAGAAGGAAGCTATTTTCTTTTGAGCATGAAAGGCACATCTTAAAAATCATAAATGAATTTAGACATGCAAATAGAATGAGAACAATATCCAAATTTGTGTCAGTGCTTGCTGTTATGTTTTATAATTTGTACTTTTTGAGATCAATTTATATGTTGTTACTGATGCTAGGTGCTGTTGAATCATGTCTGAATGATAGTGACCTTCATAGAGTTTTCAATGGCTGATTGTTTCAGGTTTGTCTCAAGAGTGGATTGCCACATCCTTCTCCCATTTTTGCAGTGGTGGGGACTGAACCTGAGGCCTCGGAAAGTGCAGAACAGCACTCTACCAACTGAGCTAAACCCCAGCCCCATCTAACTATCTGTCTATCTATGTATCTATGTATCTCTCTCTATATATATATATACATATATATACACACACACACAACATATATATTGTGTGTGTTATTGGCATCCCACAGTTTTATTAGTCTTAAAACATTTTTACTTTTCTCATTTCCAATAATTCTTCTCTTCCATCATCATTTTACTTCTTGGTATTGAGCATTTCATTTTAGAGGGATAATCTATTTATTCTGCATTGTTTTATCTCTGTGATCTTAG
This sequence comes from Pedetes capensis, assembly GCA_007922755.1. Lineage (NCBI taxonomy): Eukaryota > Metazoa > Chordata > Mammalia > Rodentia > Pedetidae > Pedetes > Pedetes capensis. The sequence goes on from VMDO01010984.1 coordinate 21,767, forward strand.
GATTTTTATACATAGTTGAGCCCACTTAAAAAATTTCTTAAATATTTAAATGCTTTGCTAAATAAAGGAAAGCTCAAAAGGCATAAACAACTTTGCACAGGAAAATAAAAATACAGAAAACTATAATTCTTATAAATATTTAAAATTTTGTTTAATTTATAAGTATTTCAGACATTCAACAAGCATGCATAATAATATAATGAATACCTAGATCTTGAGAAGTAAAACATCAACACAGTTGAAACCCCATGTACCCTTCCCAAATGCATTCCTTATGTTTCCACCTCCACGTAAGCATGTTGTTGTTGTTGTTAGGTACCATCGAGTCCGTATCTGACTCATAGTGAACCTCTGTACAACAGGAGAAACACTATTGTCAGTGCTTCTCTGCTGTGCATAGGGTTTTCAATGGCAAATTGATTTTTGGGAATGGGTTGCCAGGTCTGTCTCCCAAGCCTACAGCACCTGGTGTTGCCAAGCGGTATCCCATTCAAGTACTAACCAGGCCCGACCCTGCTTAGCTTCTGAGATCTGACAGGATTGGCTGCCACAGGGCTACGGCTGCAGTTATCCACTTAAGCATAGATTAGTTGAATTTGTTGTTTCTTATTCCCATGCATCACTTTTTGCTTTAATTACATAAGGTTGCTTTGAGTAATATGTAATATTTTGCATATTTTAAAATTATCTATGAATGGTATTATTCTGCATAAATTGTCTTATACTTTGCTTATTTAATTCAAATAGGAGGTAGGATAAAAATGTGGTCATGTTTAAATAAAAAAGTATTACAGTAATGACAGTAAAAGACCCATTGCCCTCGATCTCTCTCACAATACTCCTCCCCAGCTTCAAGCTCTCTTATCCCAACATTCTTGCCACTTTCTGAAGAAGTTCTGTAATATATTTTTACTGTAATAAGTTTCTAAAATTTAAACATTCACTGTGTCTTTTGATCAGCCCTTGTGTATATATTTATGGTTGTCATTCATGTTTGTATATGCAACTACAGCTCACTTTAACAACATGTTATTCCAAAATACCTTAGTTCATTACCATTCTTCTAATGTTTTTGTTAGGTGCCACTGAGTCAGGTCTGACTCATAGCAACCCTATGTACAACAGAATGAAACACTCCCTGACACTGTGCCATGCCAGGCACTATGTCAGTACTTCTTTGCTATTCATAGGGTTTTCAATGGCTGATTGTTTTGGGTTGTTTTAGGAGTGGGCTGCCAGGTCCTTCTCCCATTTTTGCAGAGCTGGGGATGGAATCTAGGGCCTCAGAGTATGTAGAGCAAGCACTCTACCACCTGAGTTAAACCCTTGGTGATTTATGTTATTTCCAATATTTTTAGCTTTTTTACATATTACAAAAAATGCCAGTTAAGATCCTTATACATATCTCTTTATGAGGCTATGGGAGAATTTATCTAAGGAAATTCTGGGGAGGAATTGTGTCCCTCCAAAATTCACATATCAAAACCCTAGCCCTCAGTACCTCAGAATATGACTTTAAAGACTCTACAGAAATGGTTAAGTTAAAATGAGGTGGTTAGAGTGGGCCCTACTCCATTGACCAATGCTTATATAGGAATAGAAGTTAGGACACAACAGGAAACATCAGAGGTGCCAGGATACAGAGGGAGGGCCATATGAGGAGCCAGCAGGAAGGCAGCTTGAGGAAACCAAACCTCTTGCCACATTGATCTTGGACTCCACCTTACAGAACAGTTTTTGTCGTTTAAGTGATCTAGTCTGTGTTGTTTTGTTATGACATCTCTAGGAAACTAATATACCCTAATATACTCTCTTCTGAGTGAAACTACTAGGTGAAACTAGTAGTAGTGAAACTACTATTTACAGCTTCAACTTTACATCACTTTCCAAAATGGTTGAAACAAATTAATCTCCACTGCTGGGCCTCTTCTGGCTTTACATCCTCATCATCACTGGAGGAGGGTTTGACATAGTACTACATTAGGACTTTAATAATCTGAACTTGATTTTTAGTGAAGTTGAACATCTTTTTATGATTATTAATCATTTACACTTTCTAGTTTTCTGTAAATAGCCTGTAAATATATTTTTGCCTATTTTTCTATTTTATCAACTTTTTCAACAGCTGTTGGGAGCAGTGTTTTATTAATATCATTAGATTTTAATTTTGTTGTTTCAAAATTTTTTACATTCATACTGAATTTTTGTTTATTTTTCAATGGATGAGAGAAGTGTGTTAAAACTCTATATACTTCAATAGTGGTTTTGTTGGAGTTTCTTTGTATTTAAATACTGCTTTACAGATTTTGATGCTATTATTAAAGACTTATAAATTTTATTTTTCATTTTAATTTTTTCCATGTTTCCAGTTGATTTTTAATGAAAAACCTATATAAAAACATTTGTTGTTGTTGTTAGGTGACATTGAGTCAAGTCTGACTCATAGCGACCCTGTGTACAACAGAACGAAACACTCACTGACACTGTGCCATGCCTGGCACTGTGTCAGTGCATCTCTGCTATTCATAGGGTTTTCAATGTCAGATTGTTTCAGGAGTGGATTGCCAAATGCTTCTCTTTAGCCTGCAGCACCTGGTATTTCCAGGTGGTCTCTCATCCAAGGACTAACCAGACCAACTCTGCTTTGCTTCTGAGATCAGGTGGGATTGGATGCTACGGTGCTATGGCTGCAGACATTTAAATTTTATTAAGTGATTTTAACACACACACACACACACACACACACACACACACACACCCACACCCACACACACACCCAATATAGAATCTTTGAACATTATCTTTGTTCACCTCAGTGTAATCAATAGGGAGATTTCTGAATAAAACTGTACATATAAAAATGAAGACTTGTGATGCTAAATATTTATATACATACATGCAAAAACAGTCATTCTTTTTTCCTCCCTTCATAGATAGGATTATTTTATTTTATTTTATTTTTTATGAGTGATTTTTAATGTACAGCTTACCGGGTCTCATTATGACGTTTCCATACACGCATCTCCTTGCACATTGCTCAGGGTAACTTCCCCTTTATCCTCTCATGACCCTCCTTCCCCATTCCCTCCCTCCTCATCAATGCTCTCCTTTCTACTTTTTTTTGTGAGTATATCTATCTATATATGTACATCATGATTTTGCCATAAGGGCGAGATATGTGACTTTTTCCCCTTTTCTCCACCCTTTCTTCTTGCTCTCCCCCTTATCTACAGGCCATTATCTTTCCCTACTTAAATCCTGTCTGCTTTCATGATCTGTATGTCTTAATAATGAATAATATATTGAAGTCTAGCATCCACTTAAGAGAGAAAACATGATATCTATCTTTCTGGGTGTGTCTTAATTTGCTTAAAATGATGATCTTTAGTTCCATTTATTTTCCACCAAATGCCATAATTTTGTCCTTTATGGCTGAATAGAATTACATGGTGTATATATACCACAATTTCTGTATCCACTAATCTGTTGATGGACACCTATGTTGATTCCATACCTTGGCTTTTGTGAATATGCCACAATAAACATGGATAACCAGGTATCTATATGGTATATTTACTTATATTCCTTTGGATATATACTCAGGAGTGGGATAGCTGAGTCATATGGAAGTTCTATTTTTAGTTTTTTGAGGTACCTCCATACTGATTTCCATAGTCGCTGCACCAACCTATATTCCCACCAGTAGTGTGTAAGTGTTCCTTTCTCCCTGCATCCTTGCCAGCATTTTTTGATGTTTGTTTTCCTGATGGTAGCCATTCTGATTGGAGTGAGATGGCAACTCAATGTAGTTTTGACTTGCGTTTCCCTGATGGCTAAGGATGTTGAACATTTTTTCATGTGATTGTTGGCCATTTGTTTTTCTTCTTTTGTTTGTTTTTTGAGACAGGGTCTCATGGCCCAGGCTGGCCTCAAACCTGCAATTCTCCTGCCTCAGCCTCCTAAGTGCTGAGGATTACAGGTATGCACCAAAACACCTGGCTTGTTTTTCTTCTTTTGAAAAGTCTCTGTTCAGTTCCTTTGCCCATAGTTTAATTGGATCCTTTGCTTTTTTGGTGATTAATTTTTTGAGCTCTTCATATATTCTAGTCATTAATCCCCTGTCTGATGTATAACTGGCAAGATTTTCTCCTATAGGTTGTCTCTTCACTCTGATAATTGTGTTCTTTCTGCACAAAATATTTTTAATTTCTTGTAATTTGTCAATTCTTGCTATTGTTTCCTGTGCTTTTGGGGCCCTACTCAGAAAGTCTTTGCCTATGCCTATGTCTTGTAGTGTTTCCCCTATGTTTTCCTCTAGCAACTTCAAAGTTTTAGGTCTTGCATTGGGGTCTTTGATTCATTTTGAACTGGTATTTTTACAAGGTGAGACAGAGGGATCTAATTTTAGTCTTCTGTATGAAGATATTCAGTTCTCCCAGTACCATTTGTTGAAAAGAGTGTCTTTTCTCCAACTTATGTTTTTGGAACCTTTATCAAATATCAGGTGGATGTAGTTTATGAGTTTTTTTCTGGATCCTCTATTCTGTTCCATAGGTCTACATGTCTGTTTTTGTGGCAGTACCAGGCAGTTTTTGTTGCCATAGTTTTGTAGTATAATTTGCAATCAGGAATTGTGATCCCCCTTGCATTGTTCTTTCTACTCAGGATCATTTTATTGATTCACTGTCTTTTGTGCTTCCAAATGAATTTTTGGATTATTTTCCCTATTTCTGTGAATAATGTCATTGGGATTTTGATGGGGATAGGATTAAATCTGTATATTGCTTTTGGCAATATAGTTATTTTTACAATATTAGTTTTTCCAATCTATGAGAATGGGACATCTTTCCACCTTTTGGTGTTTTCTTCGATCTTTTTCTTTAGTGTTTTAATGTTTGCATTGTAGATGTCTTTCACCTCCTTGGTTAGGCTTATTTCTAGGTATTTTATTTGTTTTGAAGCTATGGTGGAGCCTCCCAAGATAATATGCAAGGCATATAAAGATTATAGCCAAGAAGCCAATAAAATCTATAAATTGAAAATAGAGAAAATAAAGACATCTGTTGGTTAGTCCTTGGATGAGAGACCACCTGGGAATACCAGGTACTGCAAGCTAAGGAGAACGAACTGGCAGCCCACTCCCAAAGCAACCAGCCATCAAAAACCCTATGAAGCATGGAATTATTTTCCTGGTTTTTTCTCTGCCTGGTGGTTATTGGTATAAAGAGACACTACTGATATTTGTATGTTAATTTTGTATCCTGGTACTTTGCTGAAAGTGTTTATCAGCTTTGAGGGTTTTCTGGTGGAGTCATTAGGGTCTTTGAAGAATAGGAGCATGTCATCTGCAAATAGGGATAATTTGACTTCTTCCTTTCCTGGATGGATCCCCCCTTTTTTGTCTTTTCTTATTGCTATAGCTTATAGTTTAATTTCTACATTGAATAACAGTGGAGACAGCGGACACCCTTGTCTTATTCTTGATCTTAGGGGAATGCTTTCAATTTTTCCCCATTTAGAATGATATTGGTGGTGGGTTTTTCATATATTGTCCTTATTATGTTGAGGTACGTTCCTTCAATGCCTAGTTTTTTTCAAGACTTTTAACAGAAAATGTTGTTGAACTTTGTCAAAGGCCTTTTCTGTATCTACTGATAGGCTCATGTGGTTCTGTTTGTGAGTCTATTTATATGTTGTATTGTGTTTATTTTCTTGCATATGTTGAACCAGCCTTGCATCCCTGGAATGAAACTAACTTGAGCATGATGTCTGATCTTCTTAATATGTTGCTGAAATTGATTTGCATGTATTTTATTGGGATTTTTGTATCAAAACTCATTAGGGATAGTGGTCTGTAGTTTTCCTTTTGTGATGAATCCTTCTCTGGTTTTGCTATCAGGGTAATACTAGTTTCATATAATGAGTGTGGTAGTGTTCATTCCATTTGTATTTTGTGGAATAATTTGAGGAGCCCTGGTATTAATTCTTCTTTAAATGTTTTGTAGAATTCAGCCATGAATCTCCATTTACATTTCCTAGTAACATGGCAGTTTTCAAGAGGTGAAGGAAGCAGTGGGCAAGGAACATGAATATGATATGGTAGCCATCCTTGTTTCCATGTACAGAACAACATAGACTTCTTCTTGAAAGTTCTATATCATCTCATCCCTGATGAGCACATGGATTCTTATCCACCCCTGCTTGTAAGTCTGGCATATTTGATGAGGGGCCATGATGACAAACTGAGGAACTTCGTTCTCTCACTCCAATAGCTGTCATTTTCTGTATATAGATGCCTTGAGTCCAGAAGTAAGTACTATCTGAATCCCTGTCCTCATGCTTCCGTTACTGTTGGTATGGCTTCCTCAACTTCAGTGATTCTTGAAAAACATAAATTGTTAACCTTGGGTATACTATCTGGCCTTTGAATACTTTAAAAAGTCTGATTCCATCTGTAGGGCTGCAGATTTGGATCGCATAATTTTTAGCTGGCTTCAATAAGACTGCCCCTTAGAAATTTACAAAAAAGCCTTATGAATGTAGAAAAATGTTTTTTTCATGCAACCACTGTTTGGGTACCAGAGTTGTCATTGGCAAGAGGTTATCTGTGACTGGAATAGGTGGCTGTGGGTAATGTTTTGTGAACATTTCCTTCCTCCAAAGAAAATTGGTATGTTTGCTGTTGAAACAAGGTGATGGGGAATTGTTGGCATATATAATTTTGGTACATGGAGAGCACTCAATGAGTGTGTTAGTTAGCTTGGGTGTTGCTGTCATGGCTTGAATATAAAGTGTTCCCCAAAGATCATGTGCCTTAACATTGGGTCTCCAGCTGGTGGTGCTATACTTGGAGGTTGTGGAACTTTGGGAGGTAGGCCTTTGGGAGAAGTAATTCTTTAGGGGTCGGCCTTTCGAGGTTTTTACCCCAGAATCACAGCCCTGGTCTCTCTGTCCTGGTCCACCATGGTGTGAGGTCATCTGACCTCCTATAAGCAACTTATAGGAGGAATGATTTATTGGGGCTCACTGTTCAGAGTATTTCAGTCCATGGAAGCAAGGCAAGCATGAAGGTGGGATAGGCTGTAGTGCCAGTGGCAGAGGAACTCACATCATGGCAATCAGGAAGGAGAGAGAGAATACTGGAACTGGGATTCTGGGTAAAACCTCTAAAGGCCTGCCTATAGTGACCCATTTCCTCAAGCTAGGTCCCACTTCCCAAAGTTGTATAGACTGGTTGCACAACACCATCACTTGGGGACCAAACATACAAACATATGACCTTTGAGGGACATTTTAGATTCAAATCATAACAATAAGCATGGTTATTTTACTGCAAGGATGATATTTCCCTTTTTTACAAGGTGTTTATTTTCCTATGTTTTCCCCTATCTGTGATTTTTTTTTTGCTTTTCTGTCTGCATCTTTGGGCTTGAAGATGTTGATCTGGAAGCTGGATGTGTGTAAGTGCTCAGTATATTCCCATTCTTATTCTCCTTCAGCTATCAATTTGTACTCAGGATGGTACCCACTTTTCTCCACAATGTTTTTTCATAGTGAACTCTGTGCTAATAAATACACAGAGAAGCCTTCTTTATAGGGTCCCATGGGACCTCCATTGTACTTTGTTTGGTTAGATTAGCCTTAAGATCAATTATACCCATAGGCATTTTGATGTATATGTCAAAAATTCTGTCTTCAGGTCAGCTCCACCCCTAGTCCTCCAGCTGCTAATGTCCAGTGTATTGTAACTTCTGCCATGGAACACTATACAAAATATGCCCTTTGTTAGTTTGTCATCCATCTCTGGAAGTTCTCTAAGTTTCCTATTGTTTAGCATTTGGATTTCCCATAAGACTGTACTTGATTGATACATGTCAGGATTTCATCATGGATTTTTGCTGCTTGGAGACGTGTTATTGCAAAATTCATACTGAAAATATACAGTTTTATTCTCATTGTCAGGAAACAAATTTGACTTTTCTTGCTTAAAAGAGTGAGATCATCATTCATGCTACAGGTACCAGCACCCAGTTTCTGGCCAATCCTGGATAGGTTAGTATCAAAATCCTAAATAAGCTTTCACTCAATTGCTTCATTATCCAGGATCTTCAGAGCCCAGGCATCCTAGTCCTTCCTTGTCCCAGGAGATGCCATCTCTTACTCAAAGGCATACACTGTGGTTCTACCTAACAGGGGCAAGACAGTAGAAAACTCTAGACAAGGATCTCCCAGGCAGTGATCACAAGCTACTTCCCAGCCTAACCCACACATCCCTCACAACCAGTCTTGGATCTCATGGCACTTAGGCTTCCAAAATCCCTCCTGCCCAGCTCTTAAGAGCTTAAGCCTCCTTTGTCCAAGTATCCCAGACTTCTCTGAGGCAGTGCTGTACTCCCCCACTCCATCTCTTTTGGTTGTTCCCTCAGGTTCCTGGTGATGGCTTTGCTGCTTTCCGGATGGCAGCTGCTTTCCAGTAGCAACAACAGACCCAAATATCCACCTGCCTGCCTACCTTCCACCTACCTACCTACCGACCTACCAGCACCCTACACTGAACCCCCCTGCAGCTTTAGCATGAACGGCCCCTCCCAGCACCTCCCCCTGCTGGAAACTCCTTCCCTCAGGGACTGCCCTCTTTCTCCTCCACACCTCCTTTCCTTTTCTAGTTAGCTCAAGACCACTTCAGGTCATCTTATGACTCTTAGAAAGAAACCCAAGTTTCTTCTGAGCTGACTCCTCATCCTCTGTAGTACCCCATGGCCTGGAAATAAGAAAGGAGAAAAGTCCAGCACAGGCTTAGAACCAGACCCTGCACAGGCCCTCCACTACCCAGGCTAATCAATCATGGCTCTGTCTTCCTTCTCCGACCAGCCAACATCAAATTTTAAATTATTAAATCTATCTGATGAACTATATTTTTAATGACACCTTTAAAACTCATAATACTATTTGTCCGAATGTTTATTTTATTTAATATTAATATTACTACATTTGCTTTCCTTGATTTTTATTTTCCCACTATAATTTTTCTGTTTTTGATTCTCCCTTTTCTGAGCACTGATGCTTTTGGCATTTCTCTGTAAACAGTATTTAGCTGAGGTTTTCTTTATCCAATCTTTATTCAATCTTTTAACTTCAGAATTTCTTCTAGTTATATTTACCATAATTATTGATACTCCACAAGTCTGTCAGTTTGCCATACTGTGCAGGCTTGTGTGTTGCTATGAGGCTGAAAGCTATGCTACCACTCATGGTGGACAGGTTCCAGCAGAGCTTCTAGACTAAAACAGACTAGGGAGTAGGACCTGGCAGCCCACTCCCTCAAAAATTATCCAATGAAAATCCTATGAATAGCAGAGGTAGCACTGGAAAATGAGACCCTCTCATGTTGTAAGGCACTCAAAAGACTACTGGGGAAGAGTTGCCTCCTCAAAGTAGAGTTTACCCTAATGATGGAAATGGAGTAAAGCCTCACAGACCTACATTTGCTGATGTGGCATGACTCACAATGAGGAGAAACAACTGTAAACATCGATTAATAATTGGAACACAGAATGCACATAGTATGAATATAGGAAAATTAGAAATCATTAAAAGAGAAATGGAGCACATAAATATTGACATTCTAGGCATCGGTGAGCTAAAATGGATCAGCATTGGCCATTTTGAGTCAGATAATCATATGGTCTACTATGCTGGGAATGACAAATTAAAGAGAAATAGCAGCTGTAGCCCTGTGGCATCTGATCCCATCAGGTCTCTGAAGCTAAGCAGGGTCAGGCCTGGTTAGTACCTGGATGGGAGACCGCCTGGGAACACCAGAAGCTGTCGGCTTGGGAGAAGGACCTGGCAACCCCCTCCCAAAAATCAATCTGCCATTGAAAACCCTATGAACAGCAGAGAAGCACTGATAATAGTGTTTCCCCTGTTGTACAGAGGGTCGCTATGAGTCCGATACCGACTCAATGGCACCTAACAACAACAACAACAACAAGGGTTGTATTCATCATCAGAAAAGACATCTCAAGATCTGTCCCAAAGTACAATGCTGTCAGTGATAAAATAATGTCCATATGACTACAAGGAAGGTCAGTTAATATGACTATATTCAAATTTACATACCCACCAATAAGGCCACGAATGAGGATAAGGAAGATTTTTACCCACTTCTGCAGTCTGAAATTGATTGAATATGCAATCAGGATGTACTGATAAGTACAGATGAGTGGAATGTAAAAGTTGGAAACAAAGAAGAAGGCTCAGTAGTCAGAAATATGGTCTTGGTGACAGAAACAATGCTGGAGATCTCATAATAGAATTTTGTCAGACCAATGACCTTTCATTGCAAATACATTTATTTTTCACCAACATAAATGGCAACTATACACATGGAATTCACAAGATGGAACCAAATTGACTACATTGGTAGAACAAGATGATGGAAAAGCTCAATATTAAATGTCAGAAGGAGACCAAGTACTGATTGTGAATCAAACCATCAACTGCTCATATGCAGGTTCAAACTGAAACTGAAGAAAATTAGAACAAGTGTACAAAAGCCAAAGTGTGACCTTGAGTATATCCACCTGATTTCAGATACCATATCAAGAACACAGATAATGCATTAGATACAAATGATGGAAGATCAGATGAGTTGTGGAAGGACATCAAAGATATTCATGAATAAAGCAAAAAGTTATTAAAAAGACAGGAAAAAAAGAGAAAATACCAACTTACATGTCAAAAGAGACTCTGAAACTTGACCTTTAATGTTGAGAAACTAAAGTAAAAGGAAGACATGATGAAGTCAAGGAACTAAATAGAAGATTTCAAAGGGTAGCTTGAGAAGACAAAATCAAGTATTTGAATGACATGTGTAAAGAGCTGAAGAGAGAAAACCAAAAGGGAAGAACACACTCTGTTTTTCTAAGCTTAAAGAACTGTAGAAAAAACTCAAGCCTTGTGTGGCAATAGTGAAAGTTCTACAGGGAAAATGTTAAACAATGCATGAAACATCAAAAGAAGATGGAAGGAATACACAGAGTCATTATATATAAAAAAGAATTGGCAGATGACCAACCATTTCAAGTGACTACATATGATGAGGAACCCATGGTATTGAAGGATGAAGTGGAAGCTGCCTTGAAGGAAGTAGTGAAACCCAGGGCTCCAGGAATTGCTGGAATACAAATACAGATGTTTCAACAAACAGATGCAGCACTGGAGGTGCTAATGTGTTTATGCCAAGAAATGTGGAAAACAGTTACCTGGCCAACTGACTGGAAGAGGTCCATATTTGTGTCTATTCCCAAGACAGGGGATCTAACTGATTGTGGAAACTATTGAACAATATCATTAATATCACATGCAAGCAAAATTTTACTAAAGATCATTCAAAAGCAACTGCAGCAGAATATAGACAGGGAACTGCCAGAAAATCAACCAGATTCAGAAGAGGATGTGGAACCAGAGACATCATTGCTGATGTCATATGTGTATTACCCAAAAGCAGAGAATACCAGAAAGTTTCTCTCTATGATTTATTGACTATGCAAAGGCATTTGACTGTGTGGATCATAACAAATATGGATGACTCTTCGAGGAATGGGAATACCAGAACACAATTGTACTCATGAAGAATCTGCACATGAACCAGGAGGCAGTCATTAGGCCAGAACAAGGAAACACTACTTGGGTTAAAGTTGAGAAAGGTGTGTGTCAGGGCTGTATCCTTTCACCATATGTCTCCAATTTCTATGCTGAACAAATAATGAGAGAAGCTGGACTTTATGAAAAAGAACATGGCATCAGCATTGGAGGAAGTCTCATTAACAACCTGCTTTATGCAAATAACACAACTCTCCTTGCTGAAAGTGAAGAGTATTTAAAACATTTACTGATGAAGATCAAAGAACACAGTTTTCAGCATGGGTTGCGAATAAACATCAACAAAACAAAAATCCTTACAACTGGGTTAGTATGCAACTTCACAATAAATGGAGAAAAGTTTGAGTTTGTCCAGGAGTTAGCCTTACTTACTTGGTTCTATAATCAATACCTGTGGCAGCAGCAGTGAAGAAATCAAAAGATGCATTGCATTGGGAAAAGCTGTGGCAAAAGACCTCTTTAAAGTATTGAAAAGTAAAGATGTTACATTGAAGATGAGGGTGCACCTGATTCATTCATGGTCTTTTCAGTGTGACCATGTTATTGTGAAAGCTGGACGTTGAACAAGGGAGACAGGAGAAGAATTGATGCTTTTGAATTATGGTCCTGGAGTCGAATGTTGAATATACCATGGACTGCCAAAAGAAACAGATCTCTCCTAGAAGAAGTACAACCAGAGTGCTTCTTGGAAGCAAGGATGGTTAGATTGCATTTTATGTATTCTGGACATGTTGTCAGGATAGACCAATCCCTGGAGAAGGCCATCATGTTTTGGAGAGTGACAAGTCAATGAAAAAGAGGAAAAGCTTCTACTAGATGGATTGACACAGTGTCTGCAACCGTGGACTTAAACATAAATAACATCATGTGCCTGGCACAGAATCTGGTAGTGTTTTTTTCTGTTATTCATTGGGTTGCTATAATTTGGATCAGACTCAAGTGCTCCTAAGAAACAACAAAAAAAAATATTGATAGTTTGTATTCATTTTGCAAACCTTAGTTTTTGATTCTGTCATGCTTTTCTCTTTATTTTCTTTTTCTTTTCTACCCCTGCTTTTTTGTATTGTCTTAAATTTTCCCTCTACTTGTAGGAAGCTTTTCTCTCAAAATGGTTATCCTGTACTTTTCCTTCTTCCTCATAAGTTACATCTGCAGATACTTTAAGTACCAGTTCTATATTCTTAATAAACTCTATAATCTGATGCTTCCCTTTCTTCTTCTTTCTTCTCTTTAGATCAGACCCTCATTATCCTGCTTGCAGCTGTAGCCCTGTGGCAGCCGATCCCGTCAGATCTTGGAAGCTAAGCAGGGTCGGGCCTGGTTAGTACCTAGATGGGAGACCGCCTGGGAACACCAGAAGCTGTAGGCTTGGGAGAAGGACCTGGCAACCCCCTCCCAAAATCAATCTGCCATTGAAAACCCTATGCACAGCAGAGAAGCACTGACAATAGTGTTTCCCCTGTTGTACAGAGGGTCGCTATGAGTCGGATACTGACTCGATGGCACCTAACAACAACAACTCATTATCCTACACCATAATTATTATAGTCTCTCTTTGATACGTTAAAACTCTCTCCCAGAATGTTCTCTACAGCATGGCATTTGCTTACAAATGCTCTTCAATGGCTTCCCATTCCATTTTGGATAAAAGTCAAATTGCCTTCTGTGACATGGAAGCCCATCATGCTCACAGATCTCTACCTCTCCTGCAACTCCCTCTTGGAGCCACCAGCTCTGGCCACCTGACTTCACTGGCACTTCTGGGATACTTTTCTTATGAGGCCTCCCTGCATCTGTCCATGCCACTTGTTTGTTAGATGCTAAGTCCTCTCTAGTGGTACAGCTTATGCACTGGGCAATTTCTACTCACTTTTCAGGGTTCAGTTCCAGGTCACCTTCTCCATGAAACTTTTCAGGATTCTTGAACCCTGTAGATTAGCTATACCTTTCTCTCCATGCATCTCTCTGTTATGGTTCTGAATATGTTTGTTTGCTAAATGCATGTTTGAGTGCCTTTATTTTCTAGACCTCTAACCTCTTAATGGGCTGGGATATAGCTCAGTTGGCAGAGCACTGCTCTGTAGTCTCTGAGGTCCCGAGTTTGATTCCTAGCACCACAAAAATGGTAGAAGGATGCGGCAACCCACTCCCAAGGCAATCCTAAAACAATCAGCCATTGAAAACCCTATAAGGGTTGTTATGAGTCAGACATGACTTGATGGCACCTAACAACAACAACAACAACCTCTTAATAGGCTAGGATGTAGCTCAGTTGGTAAAGCACCGCTCTGCAGTCTCTGAGGTCCCAAGTTCGATTCCCAGCACCACAAAAAGGGGAGAAGAACATGGCAATCCATTCCCCGAGGCTATCCCGAAACAGTCATTGAAAACCCTATAAGGGTCGTTACGAGTCATACACAACTCAACAGCACCTAACAACAACCTCCTAATGGTCAGAGTATGTCTCTATTTCTGTTCCCAGACTCCAACACAGTACTTTGCCCAATTTATATTTGTTAAGTAAATGAATAAAAATAATATACAATTACTGCAAAGAGAAAGGATTTGCTTTGTGAATCGTAAATGACATCATTCCCATTTATGATATTTGTATACTTTTTTCTGTCTTAATGAGATTGATTTGCTTTCCCAGCTGCATTGTGAGTTTTATGTAGGCAGGAACTATGTTTTATACTGGGTTGGTGCCACCTTGTCCCTTAGAAGAGTGTTGAATATATAACAAAATCCCAGAAAATATTGTTTGATTGATAGCAGACTAAATGTGGCATATATTCTGATCATTTATATTTTACCTCTATGATATGGTTTTTATTAAAATAAGAGTGTGGCAAATTAGCCATAATAATGTATTGGTTCCTTGAACAAGGTGACATTTGGGGACATATGTAAAAAGGCCCAAATACCGAGGGGCAAATTCACATCCTTTCTGTGGAGGCAATGCCATTTGGCACCAGCTGATGCTCTTCAGTCTTGGCCTTTCTCCAGCAACCCAAGATAGTTGAGAGGCTTGTCTCTCCAAGTTTTTGTTTTTGTTGTGTGCTGTTGAGTTGGGTCCAATTCATAGTGATTATAAGTACAACAGAAAGAAACAGTCCCGGACGCTGTGCCATGGCCAGCACAATCTCAGTGCTTCTCTGCTATTCATAGGGTTTTCAATGGTTGACTGCTTTGGGAATGGGCTGCCAGGTCCTTCTCTCATTTTTGAGGTGCTGGGGATTGAACCCAGGGCTTCAGAGAGTGCAGAACAGCACTGTGTCAACTGACCTAAATCTTAGCCCCATCTTTCTAATTTTAGGAGTCTTAAAACTTCCTTCTGTTTATTCACAGATTTTAATTATTTTTTTTTTCCTTTTCAGAAACAGAAATACTAAGAAAACCATGTATCTTTGCTCTCAGGCTTTCACATGTTCCTATGAGTATTTTGTGTCTGTTCTTTTTCTTTTCAGGAGAGATTGTCCTTCTTTTCTCCAATGATATGAAAGTGACTTAGGGTGACATTTTCTGATAGTCAAAAGCTCATTAGTTTACTAGCCTAGTGTCCCTTGACAGTTAAAAATAGTGCTTTGGACTAGTGATTCTCAAAGTGTGGTCCATGGGCCACAGCATCAGCATTACACGGACACTTGTTAGAGACATCCATTCCTGGGTCCACCCCAGGCCCACTGACTCAGAAACTCCAGCAATCTGTGTTTTAACAAGAACTCCAGGGGATCCTGAGGCATGCAAAAGTTTGAGAACCACTGTTCTACACTTTTGGTGAAAGGTTTAAAAGTCTTTCCCCTTTTTTGTTATCATGACTTCAAACATGTTTTTTGTTGTTTTTTGTTTAACTTGTTTGCCTTTAAATTTAAATTTTATTTTTTGTTGTTATCTTATTTTAATTGGTGCATAGTACCTGTACATATTATGGGGTACAGTGTGATGTTTCATTATATGTATACATTGTGTAATGATCAAGTCATGGTATTTAGCATATACATCGTCCTCAAACGTTTATTATTTCTTTATGGCGAGAACATTCAAAATCCTTTCTTCTACTTATTTTAAAAAATATATAAAACCATATGTAAGAAGCTGGGGCAAATTGAAGGGCAGGGGAATGAGGAAGAGAATGGTCAATGAGTACAGACCTGTTTTTAAACAATTATATAATAGTGTTAGAGCAAGACATGACCAGGTTACAAAGTAGCCAGAAAGGCAGTGTAGACAGCCACTGGGAAATGAACTTTGAAGACAGAAGTCAGCTTGTATTCACATCTTGCTTCCACTATTCACTTGCTGCATGACCCGGAATACTTTACTCAACATCTCTGTGGCTCTGATGCTTCATTTCTCATCTGTAAGGTAGAGATCACAGTTGCTGTTGTTAGGCGCCATCAAGTTGGTGTCCGACTCATAGTGACCCTATGTACAACAGGTGAAACACTATCATCAGTGCTTCTCTGCTATTCATAGGGTTTTCAATGGCTGGTTAATTTTTGGGAGTGCGTTGCCTGGTCCTTCTCCCAAGCCTACAGTATCTGGTGTTCTCAGGTGGTCCCCCATCCAAGTACTAACCAGGCCTGATCCTGCTTAGCTTCTGAGATCTGATGGGATTGGATGCCACAGTGCTATGGCTGCAGGCAACTTTATAGGGAGGATTGTTGTAAGGAATGAATGAGTTCCTATTCATAAATGCTTAGAACAGTGTCTTGCACAGGATGTGGGTTACATAAGTGATTGCTAAATAAAATGAGTGAACTTGAAGCCAAAAGGTGCAAGGGATGTGACAGCAGATAAGCCCCTATGAGAGGGAGACATGACAGGTGGGTGGAAAATGTCATATCCCTTGCTTTGTGGTCTTCCAAAATCCAACTGGTGACCATGTGTATTTATCAGTCCAGAGCTGTTCTCCCAGATGCTGAGGGACAAGATGCAGAGTGAAGGTCCTCCATATTTGCTTACGCTGCTCTGATTGTGCGGGAGGAAGCAATAAGAAAAGTAGTCATGCTTCACCAGCATGTGGCTGGTGTCCACGATCCCTGGGCTATGGTTTGGCTATATCTTAGGATTTAGAGCTCTCATATGTACTTCTTTCCTCTTTTTTTAAAAAATTGCCACATGATTTAGGCACTAACATCCATTCCTGTTAGTTGCTGGTGCATTCCCCATTGCCTGGCAGATTTGATATATTTTAACCCAGCCTTTAGCTCTCTCTAATCTCACTTTATCAGTCCCTCTCTGCTTGGGCATGTCTGCCTTCATTTGGCAGACATGACAGGTTTTTCATTTCCCCCATGTAAACGACTTGTTTATTACAGTAGGGGTCCCTAGTCTTTGGAAACCGCTTACAGATATTCTCAAATAGAGCTCAGAAAGGGCTTCATGAATAATAATGCCCAAGTAAACCTGAGATGAGCTTGGACGTTGCCTCTTTGAAATTCATCCATCATCCTAAGTGCTGTCATTTAAACAGAAAATGTAGAAGGCTTCTTGTGAAGGCTGAGTCTGAAATATGCTTTCTTTACAAAACTTATCACTCCAGCACAAAACAAACATACAGCAAGCAGCAAAAGCAGGAGTAAGTGATTCTTGGTTTGTGTTTTACCTGAGCATAAAATTTGTTTTTCTGATTATTCTCAGGCTTTTCACAGTCCTTGGTTTTAACTTTTTAATTTGCAGTTCTCTTTCTATTAAATATTCCTCAGCTTCCTTACTTCTATAGTTTGAATTTACTATAAAAGACACAGAAATGAAGATGAAGAGACAGTCATTGAAAGTAAGTTAACTCTCAATTTCATTTGTTTTAAGAGACAAAAAGGAATGTCAGGTGTATTTGGGTCAGGGACTTCAATTACCGTCTAGACCACAAGTCCTCAAACTTGACTGTACATTGTAATCCCTTGGAGACTGTTTAAAAACATTGATGCCTGGAATCTGTCCAAGATCTTCTCGTCTGGTTGTGTCCTGGACATTGAGAATTTTCAAAAAATTCCCAACTGATTCTAATCTGAGGCAAAATTTGTGAACCACTGATGTACATTATGTCAACTGCATGGATTTAGAGATGGTTGGACATTCATGGAGAATGATTCAGATGACTCAATCTAAGTCTTCCTGGAAAGAAGGCTGAGGGGACTCTTAAGAGAGACTCCATCCAAGAGAGGAAGGAACTAGGGACACCCAAGTACAAGGCTGAGAGTTTGCTTCTGGATATGATCACTTCACTCCATTCACTGCCTAGTGTCAGCGTTGCAAATCTCAGACCTATGGAGAGAGAGGACCATAAGAAGTGTTATGGATTGGATATGAAGTGGTCCCCAAAGAAGCTTATCTGTTGAAGGCTTGGTCCCTGGTGGTGCTATTTTGTGAGGTTCTGGAACTTTAGGAGGTAGGGTCTAACTGGAGGAAGTTGGTCACTGGAGGTCACAGGGCTGTATCTTGTCATGGGTCCCTTCTGTTCCCTTTCTGCCATGAGATGAGTGGCCTCTGCCACATGCCCCCACTGCCATGAGGTTCTGCCTCGCCATGGACCCAGAATCGATGGAGACAAGGACTATGAGCAGAAACCTCTGAAACTGTGTGCTAAAAGAAAACTTTCCTCCCTTAAGGTTTTTATGTCAGGCATCTGTCACAGCAACACAAGAAGAAACAGAAAGGGCTTTTCCAGTAAGGCCTCTGTAAAGCACTGAGTCCCAGCAAAACCAGTAACAGAGCATAATATAACAAGAATAAGGCAGGCTCAGCCTTGCTACAGATCACAAGAGAAGGCTGTAGGGCAGCCATGCTACTGGCCCACTGAGTGATAGTGACATCCAGAGCAAATTGCACAGCCTTGTGTAATTGTGCCCTGCAAAAGAGGAATGGTGCTGGAGAGGTCTGATCATGGTGTCTGCAGGAGCAAGGATTGCAGTGGTTGGGGGAGGGCAAGATTATCAGCATGCTGTCACCTACATGGGTAACAAGAAAAATTTTCTTGGACTCCAGGTGTGTAGCTGTTTAAGAACAGGTGAGGCCCTGGGGACTCAGGGCATAGTTTATCTACATAACTGAAAGTTCAAGGATCTAACTACACTGTATAAAGTTAGACAATCAGAAGTCTACTTTTCTGACCACATTGCTTTAGTTTGCTTGAAGAATGGTTAAACTTTAAGGGGACACCCTGTGTCTGACATAAGGAAACGGCTACTCAAAGATTTTGGCTGGTGCTATGGAATTGCTCTTAAAGGAATTGTTCACTATATTATTCAGTGGCCCTAATAAAGCCCCATGGATAAGATACTTTCAGAATTCAAGAGTGACTATATCTTGAATAATTGGTAGGCTTCCATTTATGCGATAATAAGAACTGTGCAACCCATTACATTTCATGACTTGCCCTCCTTCTCAACAGTCCAGAATCTCAGAATCAAATAAAATGCTAAAACTTGCAACAAATAAAACCTCTGGTATTAACAACATTGAATCCTTTCTATTATGGCTGCAGGGATGTCATAATTTTTTCATATGTGTGTCTTTTGTTTTAAATCACTTTGAAATATTTTTTAAAGAAGCAAATAGTAAGCATAAAAATAGTTTGATAGAATCCAGCTTTTCTGAAAAATTTTTACAACTTTGTTGTAATATAATACATAATAAATTGCACATATTTAAACTGCAGCATCTTAAAGAGATATATACCTATATATAAGATATACCTATATATATAAGATATACAAGTTTTGAATATGTATATACCCCTGGCAAACATGCAATGATTGCTGCATTTTGACATATGTATTATATTCCTCTGAAACCATAAAACTATCATTGCAGTTTAGATAATGAGTGTATCAATCACCATCTCCTAAAAAATTCCCTTGTGCCTCTTTGTGCTCATTTGTGCCCCTTCTTCTGATCCTTCTCCAAACACTCCCCATTTACAAGCAACTATTGACTTTGTGCCCTTTTGGTTTTGCATTTTCTAGAATCTTACACAAACAGAATCATACAGTAGTATGCCTTTGGTCACTCCTTTCAGCCTAACAGTTCTAAAATACATTTATATTGTTGCATGTATTAGTAGTTTATTTTTATTTCCGAGTAGTATTCCACTGTTCAGCTGTTGATGGACATTTGAACTGTTTTTACCAATTACAGATAAAGCTGCAATGAATAGTCATGAACAAATCTTTGTGTTGTTATATATTTTCATTCATCTTGAATAAATACCTAGGAAGAAAATGACTGGGCTCTATGAAAAATGCACATTTAGCTTTTTGAAACACTGGCAGAATGTTTTGCAAAGTGGTTGTACCATTTTACATTCCTACTAGCAGTGTATGAGAATTCTAATTGTTTTACATCCTCGCCAACTTGGTATGATAAATATTTAAAATTTTTAGCCATTCAAATAAATATGAAATGTCATCAAATAGTAGTTTTGGTTTGCATTTCCCTAATGACTAATGATGTTAAACATCTTTTCAGGCATGCGTTTATGTGGAATTCATGTATCTTTGGTGAAATATTTTGACAATCATTCAAAAAGCTGAGTTGTTATACAAGATGATTATGTTTTAGAGATCTGCTATATAACATTGTGCCTATAGTCAACAAACTGTCTCATATTCCTTAAAAAATTTGTTGTTGTTGTTAGGTGCTATCAAGTAGGGTCTGACTCTTAGTGATTTTCATAGGGTTTTCAATGGCTGGTTGTTTGGCAGGGGGGATTGTTTTGGGAGTGGATTGCCATGTCCTTCTGCCTTTTTTTGAGGTGCTAGGGATTGAACCAAAGGCCTCAGAGAGTGCAGAGTAGCCTTCTACCAACTGAGCCAAACCCTAGCCATCAAAAAATTTGTTAAGACAGTAGCTCTCATATTAAGTGTTCTTATCGCAATATAAAATGTGCTAAAACCCTGAGTTTTTTGTTTTCTTACTGTGCTTTGATAGTTCTTTACAGATTTTTGGATACAAGTTCTTTATTAGATATGTGATTTGAAAATATTTTCTCACAGTCTGAGGCTTGTCTTTCCATACAATCTCATTCTTCAGTTTGCCATTTATGCCACCCCTGCACAGTCCAGGCCTGGGAGAATGTGGGGAGTGATGTTAGAATTATGTCACTGAGACTGCACTATCGTAAGCCATCATCCTGTCCTGTAGTCATGTTCACTGAATCTCTTGGCCTAGTACAACCTGTTTCCAAATAAGGTCACTTTCTGAGGTACTGAGGTTAGACTTTCTTTTCCTTTCCTTCCCTTCTTTCCTTCCTTCCTCCTTCCTTCCTTCCTCCTTCCTTTCTTCCTTCCGTCCGTCCGTCCGTCTTTCTTTCTTTCTTTCTTTCTTTCTTTCTTTCTTTCTTTCTTTCTTTCTTTTTTTCTTTCTTTTTCTTTCTTTCTTTCTTTCTTCCTTTGTTTCTCTGTGCACTACTGAGGTTAGGGGTGGGTTTTAACTCAGGGCCTTGCCCATGCTATGCAAGTGCTCTACCACTGAGCTTCATACCTAGCCCCTTTTTTACTTCTAATTTTGAGACAGGATCTTGCTAAGTGGTGCAGGCTGCCTCTGGCAAACCTGTGATCATCCTGCCTCAGCCTCACAAGATGAAGTGATAACAGGCATGAACCATGGCATCTCACAGAGATTAGGATTTCAACACATGAGTTTTAGTGGGAAACAGTTCACCTAATAACAGTAGGAAATTGCATAGTTCAACCTAACTAAAACTTTCAATCAATCCACCGGTATGCATTCATTCATTCATTTAGTGGATTACATATAGAAACTTATTGGAAATATAGGCTCTACTTGCATTTAGGTCCTGTCTTCTTCATATCTTCTGTTTGGGTTCATTCTTCCATTTCCCACCCTTTTCCAGAAAGCTTTGGGATCAAATTGGTTGTGTCTCATTAGTTTCTTCATCTCTCTATCCTTGTCTCCGCTAACCTGTAACATCATTTGACATTTGCCCATTTGCTGTCTGAATTCAGATCTAACACTGGTCCATGGTTAGAGTTATCATTCAAGTCATCAAAGAGTTTTCATTTCTATTCTTTTCTGTGTGGCATGTAGGGCCATTTTTCAGGAGAAAATGCAGAAATGTCTTTACTCTGCCATTTAGAAACTGGGCATCTCCACTTTAACTTTTCATAATTGAAATCGAATGGATAGTTGTCCTCATCCTTTTTAAACTACAGAAGTCCAGCTTTTTTTTCTTCCTTTCTTCCTTCCTTCCTCTTTCTTTCTTCTTTCTTTTTTTCTTTTTCCTTTTCTCTTTTCTTTCTTTTTGTTTCTTTTCTTCCTTTCTTTTCTTCTCTCTCCTCTCCTCTCCTCTTCTCCCTTCTCCTCTCCTCTCCTCTCCTTTCCTTTCTCACATAAGATTTTCCATTCTGGTCAATCTGGAGATTTTCTACAATTGCCTCAACATTCTATGGAGATGTCTTGCTACTCTGGGGAGCTATCTACCTCTGTAGCTTGCTTCTCTGCTCTTCCCATAGGCCTCACTGGTACACTACCCTCAGCTGCTTGTGGTTTCTGACCCAGCTCCCCCGAGTGTTGGTCTGCTTTAGTCTCAATGGCCTTGCCAAAAGGACAGCCCATACTCTTCCCTTAATTCTCCCCAGTGATTGTGGAAACCCACATGAAACATTTAAAGTACAGTGAAAATAGAAAGTATGTACTTGGGATAAATAATAATGGCTGTTTACAGAGCCCAGAGTCTTGGAACAAGGCCAGAGCACCTTTTCTATATCTGTATCACTGTGAGATGGAAATCGAAGAAGGAAATGGGCAGGGGAGGCAGGGATAGACTCGGGACTTATGGACTTGGTCAAAGTAGAGTGGATTCTTTGAAATTATTTGATAAAGAGGAGTCTAGCTTTTATTTGATAAATAGTAATTCTTCTCTGGAGACTTAGCTAAATTTTATGTATCTTAACATTTGTATATGTGACATTTTTAAGTACATGGTTTCTGGGAGATGTGGAACTAGATAGAAGATCATTTCTACCATCAAAGGGATTTATAATCTAGTGCAGGGACAGATGCTGGTGACTGAGGTATGGGAAAAGGGAGGACTTGGTAAGGAGATTTATATAAGAAACCAGCCAGTTGCCAAGTCTACAATTGGGACATTAGTGTAATGGCATGAGGGACCTCTTGTAACATCTTATCTCCATGTCTGGGAGGGGAAGAGCAAATGAGACATAAAAGGGCAGCTCTTTCATGCTATCCCAATATACATTTGAGGTGGATTCCAAGAATCACACAAATGTCCACATAAAGAATTGGGTATACAACTCAAAGGTCACATTCTTAGGTGATGCTCAGTCCTCTCAGTTATTCTTGTGCTGAGCAACTATTTGTAGTTCAAAACTACTCCTCTACTATCACTGTTATAAGGCTTAACAGTTCCACAGGAAGAACGCTGGATTTTACTGAGGGCCACTTTAAATGCTAATGTTGCTGGAAGGATATAGATCAGGAGAGAACTCAAAAGACTAATGTGGTTGGTAGATTGTTCTACATACTTGAGATGTGAGAAAAAAACATGCTAATCTCTTTTATGTGCCTGTGTTAGCAAGAACTGCAAGATTAGTGGGGACAAGGCTACCACCTCTCTCATATTTTAGATTATTTTGTTGTTGTAGCTGCAGGATGAGAACAGGACCTGGTTCTTGGTTCATGATTGTCTTCATTTTTTGTTCCGTTTCCGTTGCTCTGAATGAACTTGGCTTCCCTCCTGTTGCAGGCACAGGGAACCCCACAGTATGTTATTTGTAACTGGCTCATTAATTGCTTGCCCAATCTCCATTCCCTTTCCTGCTTGCCAATGTGGTCCTGATTTTGTTTGGGATGACCATGTGCCCAGTCCTATGTGTTTCTGTTTTACTCTTAGCTGACTTCACAGCTAGACCTTTCTGTGGCCTCATTCTGATAAGTGCTGTGGGAAGTTTTGGGAAACTTTTTGTTCTACTGTTAAAAAGAACAGATGGCGCTGCTATCATTCCCTGCCTATTTCCTGCCTTGAATGTGGACACGAAACTTACTTTTTGTGTGATCAGATGAAGACTCTCTTTTGTATTTGTCAGTCAGCAAGGTGCAAAGCAGGACAAAGAGACCAATTTGTTGAAGTTGTTTTTAACTCTTCATTCAGGTGGTGACCATAATTAATTACTCAGGTGTTTGGGAAGTGTGAATAAATAAATAAAAAAGAATTCAGAAATTCATTTTTATTCAGAAGAGCATTTTAGTGTCAAGACAATAGAAGTTAGTTCAGAATACCTGGATTTAGGTCATGAATCTCACTTACTAGCCATACAAAACCAGACAACCTAGTAACCTCTTTGTTCCTTAGCTCTTTCATCTGTGCAATATGAAAATAATGTTGCTTGGTGTCTACATGAATTTTGTAAAAGGCTACTTTACAGAAAAAAGTGGGATATAATATTCATCAAAATAATTTGTGGTCGTAAGGCTTTAGTCATTAATTATTCTGACAAAAGGAATTATTTTGCAATTGTAGAAATGATGAAATCAAATAATAATAGCTAATATATACAATATTTACTGAAATATTAATTTACATCAGTCACAGTTCTTAGCTCTTTACACATTAACTCATTAATCACCAGAACTAGCCTGTGGGGTAGTTACTCTTTAGGCTCCATTGTAGAGAGGAGGAAACTGGCCCATGGAGAGTTAATCCTCTTAGAAAAATGGAGCAAAACAAAACAAAAACAAGAACAGTAACAAAAAATACCCTTTGTACTCTGCACCAGATCCAAACTATTTGTCATTTTCTCTTTCCATAGTACCCTCTCTCTGAATCTGTTTTCTCACAATTTCCTTGGAAGACAGAGAAAGTAATTTCTTCTTCATTCACAGTCTTCTTTTCACCAGGAGCCCTTACTCCTATAACTCATTGTCTTGAATTCCCCCATGTTCCATATTATCCTTAGGTTCCCATATTTATAGGTGTAGTTTCTTAACTCATTCAGAAATTTATAGGAGTCCCTTAAAAACAGTAAAATTGCTAGGCTCTGCTGTCTCTTTATCTACCTCCTATTTGCGCTCATTCCATTCCTGTCAAATCATACTAAAAGCATAGTATATAACTGGATTCAAATGTTTCTTTTTAACCCTTGAAATTTGGCACCTGATCTCTCCTGCCCAAATACAGTATGGCAAAAAATCTCCTGGGCAATCTTCCCAAATTTTCTTCTTGGCAAGATTAGCAGTGCTTTCTATCTTTGTCTCCTGCCCTTCTCCATCTATCTCAGCCTTCTGACAGTACTCATAAAGCTTCACAGAAATTACATAGCCTGGGATCTTTCTCTATTTCTAACTTATACTTTTTTTGGTTGGATCCAATTGCTTGTCTTACCACTGAGTTACTCTTTATCACCTTGTTCTGTTTTATTTTGAGAAATTATTACTAGTTGAAATCATTATATATATTTATTTTTCTTTCCCAATTGCTATCAAAATTGTTGTCCTTCTTCAGCTTGTCTATCTTGATGGCTGTTATTTCTATAAGAGGCACACTGGTGAGATAGAATGAAAAAAAATAAGCTACTACATTACTTAAAGAAGAAAAAGAAAAGAAAATAAGCCAGCTCCTTCCTTCCTTCTTTCCTCCCTCCCTTTCTTTTTTTCTTTCTCTCTCTCTTTCTTTCTTTCTTTTTCTTAGGGGTCTCACTCTGTGGTCTAGGCTGTCCTGGAACTCTCTATGGAACCCAGCCCGGCCTCAGACCCTTATCAATCCTCCTGTCTCAGCCTCCCAGGTGTTGGAATTACAGTGCACCACCACACCTGGCTTAGTTTTTTAAGGACTGTTTAAGGGCTTCTTCACATGTTCTCCTTATCACCACTAGTTACTCTAGGGGTATCAGTGAATGCAGTCTGTATACGTGGGAAATAGACAAGGAAGGTAGCAACTAGTGAAGGCTTCTTTCTTACTAAGATGGAGTCAGGCCAAAGCTGGTTGAGAAGTATTTTAAATTGGATGAGAGTTTGGATGTTTGATATCAGTGTGGATTGGAGTAAGAAGGCTATTGCAACAAGGCAGGTGAGTGATGGAAGGTAAGAGGAGAGAGGAGACTAGACATTAGGACATAAGGAATTGTTAATTCTGGAATATATTTAGAGAATGGAGCAAGTTGGGTTTGCAGTTGGATTGGTTGTAGGGGTTAAGGGAAAGAGTCACAGATTATTCTCAGTTTGGGGGCCTGAACCACTTGGCAAATGGTGGTGTTATTACTAAAAGAGAAGGAGTAGGTTTGGGGATAAATCAAGATTTGGTTGTAGATATGATGTTTGAAATGTCTTTCACACAGACAAGTAGATGTAGAAGAAACTGTCTTTTCTGGCTAAAAGCATTCCTATATTCTCTAGATTTAAAGACTTTTCTTGTGAATTTTCTGGTGTATAAAAAGTTCTGTAAACTGGGGGAAGTTAAGGGTGGCATGGGTTGATTGATAAGGCTTCCTATATTTATCACACGCATATAATTTCTCTGGTACTAATTACAGATGGCAAATTATTTCGTGTTGTCTGCCAAACTAAAAAAAAAATAGTCCTCATTAGCTATTTTACATACCATGAATGGAAACATAATAAATCAATATGATTTACTATAAAATATTTAACAGAAGTACATTCTCATCATTGACTCTAATGAATTTAAAGTTTGGATCAATATTGATGATATCATTTTAAATTTCTTTTTGTTGTATAAAATTGTTCTTTCAGAAACAAAGCAAAATTGTTTCTGACTGCATACAATTTTTAGTAGAGGAAAGACATTTTAAAAGACTGGTTATTGGGGAAATGATAAACTGTATTCTTTAAACATCATAAAAATCTTAGGTTATAATTTTGAAGGTTATAGATACTATGCCTGCAGCTGTACCATTGTGGTGTCTGATCCTGTCAGATCTCAGAAACTAAGCAGGGTCGGATCTGGTTAGTATTTGGATGGGAGACCACCTAGGAAGACCAGGTGCTATAGGCTTGGGAGAAGGATGCAGCAACCCACTCCCAAAAAACAGTCAACCATTGAAAATCATATAAATAGCAGAAAAACACTGACAATAGTGTTTCTTCTGTTGTACATAGGATTGTTATGAGTTGTACACTGACTCTAGGGCACCTAACAACAACAACATAGATACAGTCACAGCCTACAGATAATATGTCAAGTATCATTACTGATGTAACTGTGCAATGGATAGGTAACATCCTGGGTTATTTTGAAATTCAAACTGCATTTAACTACATGGTCTTACCTGCATTTCAACTCAGCTCACATTTATGAATGCATTTATAAGATATTTTAGTCTTACTTTTCAAAACTTAGAAGAAATAGAACAACATACTTATGGCTTTAAAAATAAAATTCACCATCCAAAAATTAATCCATGTAATGGACAAACATTTATGCACCTTCTATGTGTCAGACTCTGGGCTAAACACTGAGTTACACAATGGTGGAATCAACAAGGTCAAGACTTTGTGAAAGTTAAATGAGTATTTCAGAAGACTTTGTGAAAATCACATAATTGATATATCAATATGTATCTTTATATATACATATCTAAAGCAAATCCCCATTATATAATTTGAACTGCTTACAAAGTTTGATAATTTATCTGTTCCATGTGTTTTCAAATATTAGAAGTAATTTTTCATACTTACATTTTTCTGGAAGATAGGCTTATCATTTGACTTCGAATGTCTTTTTTTGCTGAAAAAATGTACAATGAATTGACATAAAGTGCAAAACAAATCATAATTTGTCTCTGTTTTTTAAAACACTTGTTTGCAAATTACAATTACTTACAATTACTACATATATATTCCCTCTTCTGTTTTTTAACTACTAAATTTTAAAATTCAATTAGATGGTCTACATAAATTAAAAAAATTGAATGAAATTCATTTTAGTTTCTGTTATCAGAATTTTAAGATGACTATAAGATCATTAAAGAAGCCAAATTAAATAAAATATTCACAACTCAAACTAAGAATCAAATTATAGCACTCAAACCAAATGGAAAGTTTTTGAATTGAGTTTTAAAGGTCATTTGCAATGAAACAATGGAACAGCATACTTGATAGTTTAGAGAACTACATAGTATATGATTTCCTAACAAACTGAACAGTTATGTATTGAGTCAGCTAGGAGCTATAGATAGAATACTTGTATTCTCCTAGAATTTACATGTTGAAACCTAACTCCTAATGTGATGATATTTGAAGGTGTGGTCTTTGGGATTAGCACCCTTAGAAAAGAGACCACAGAGAGCTCTTGTATTAGTCAGTTGGTATGTCACTGTGACAGAGAAACTGACCAAAAAAAAAAAAAAAAAAAAAACTTAGGGGGCAAGAGATGATTTATTATGGGGCTCACAGTTAGAGCATCAGTCCACAATGGCAGCAGGGCAGGCAGCACAGGTGGCAGGGCCCTTGGAAGATGACCTCACAGCATTGTTGATCAGGAGGCAGAGGACAGACAGCTGCAGGTCTGGATAAAAACCTCCAAAGACATGGCCCCACTGATCATTCTACAAAGCCAGGGTCTTCCCTCCCAAAATTACATAACCTCCCAGTACAGCACCACCAGCTGGGGTCCAAGTCTTCAAAGCCATGACATTTGGGGCATTTAGATTCAAATAACAGTTCCCCTACCCCTTCTACCATGTGAACATACAGCAAGAATCAGAAAGCCAGCCTTTCCTAGACCCCAACTCTGCTGGTGCCTTGATCTTGGATTTCTAAGGCCTTTAGAACTATGAGAAATAAATTTCTGTTGTTTCTAAGCCACCCAGTCTGATATTTTGTTATTACAGTGTGAACAGACTAAGGCACAAGCATAATGTGTAGGCAAGGTACACAATACACACACACACACATGTTACACAGCACAGGCAGTGTTGTCAGATGTCATTATAGTTAGGCTTATTATTATCATATTCATTATACCAAATTATACTCTCCATAGAAAAATGAGTTCATTATAATAAAATTCAAGTGCAAATACAAACTTATAAAAATCCTATCCCTTCAAACTCATTTCCTTAAAAAATTTAATAAGAATGTCAGATGAGATTATTAAAGTAAAATATTAATTTAAAAATCTTTCCCATGATACTAATAGCTGACGAGGCCTAATGTGCATGCTTGTGTATCTATATTTATATCTTTCTCTGTAGATAAAGATTTATACTTCATTCCTACCTGAATGTGTAGGAATACATATGTGGACTTCCACAGTTTTTTTGTTCACATTTTCTTTTTCATTGGGATGAATCTCTGATGGTGAGTAAATAAGTTTTATGGAGGAATTTTCTGATATAGAAAAAAATATTTTCATGGCTCTCAAGCTGCTATAATCAGCCATTTTGTTTTGTTAGGACATATAGCCAGTTCTTTAGAATCTAAAGAGTGAATCATTAATCTTTGCTGGAGGCTGCGGATTAAGCTTCAACTTCTGGCAGGTGGACTGAGATCATGGCTCAGGATCATGGCTCAGGAACAGGAATATCATACTTGGAGTTCCATTATTACCTCAATATATGAAACCAGAGCTTCTCCAGATTTTACTAACTTCTGAGTATAAAATAAGATCCATATTGGGTCAAGGATACACACAATTTCCCTTGAACTTATTTGAAAAGAATATTCTGCCTTTGTTACCTGAACTCTGTAGCTAGTGTCTTTTGCTTCTTAACAGGCATCTCTGAATCCAACAGGGTTTTCAAATCAGCAGGAAAGTCTTGTTGCAGATGCTTATACTTAACACTATAATTGCAGATGATTACACTTAACTTTAGAGGCTGTCTTTGGCAAGCTAAACCAAATGCAATGGCAAGTTCCATTTTCTTTTGCAGTTGTGGTTGAGACCAGCATGGCTGTACCACCCTGGGGCAGAAGGATAGACTATTCATTACTGAATGCCTGGCACCAAATAACAAG
Source organism: Pedetes capensis (assembly GCA_007922755.1). NCBI lineage: Eukaryota > Metazoa > Chordata > Mammalia > Rodentia > Pedetidae > Pedetes > Pedetes capensis. The sequence continues at coordinate 51,389 of VMDO01010984.1, forward strand.
GTAAGGGACATTCAGACATCTCTATTTGGGGTTTTTGTGGGGGAAACTCTGTGCTCAAGGAGTTCACTGTCCATTTCTGTAGGAATTTGAATTTTTTTTTTTTTTTTTTGTGGTTCTAGGGGTTGAACCCAGGGCCTCGTGCTTGCATGCTCTGCAAGTGCTGGACCACCGAGCTGCACCCCCAGCCCCCCCTTTTTTGTTAACTTTTTTTTGAAGACAGGGTCTCGCTAAGTTATGCAGACTTCCTCTGGTCTTGAACTTGCGATCCTCCTGCCCCCGCCTCCTAAGCCACTGGGATTATAGGCGTGCGCCACCACACCCGGTGGAATTTGAATTCTTCAGGTATATTGAGGTATGTGGGAGGAAAAGGTAAAAGAAATGCTTGCTTCACCAAAAGGGATGTCAGCTTTACAAATAGAACATGGGGGTTGGATATCAGTGGTAGAGTGTTTGCCTAGTATGAGTAAGGCGCTGGATTCCATTCTTGGTACTACAAAACAAACAAAAACCACAGAAATGGATAGCAGTTTCTCGGGGATTAGCCAATAAATGACATTCCCACGAGAAACCTATGCATGATGCAGCAGGTGGTCTTTTTAGTCCCTGAGATTCTTACTTGGACAAGTATGAAAAACAAAGTAGTATATAAATTTTAGGCTTCCCACCAAACTAAAAGTAGTAAGATTCCTAAGGAATAATGTGGATGTGGTCAAAACTACCCTTCTGTGGCTCCCAATTTGGCTAAATGATACTAGTTCTTGGTTGTTGTTGTTGTTGTTAGGTGCCGTCAAGTCCATATCCGACTCATAGCGACCCTCTGTACAACAGGGGAAACACTATTGTCAGTGCTTCTCTGCTGTTCATAGGGTTTTCAATGGCAGATTGATTTTTGGGAAGGGGTTGCCAGGTCCTTCTCCCAAGCCTACAGCACCTGGTGTTCCCAGGTGGTCTCCCATCCAAGTACTAACCAGGCCCGACCCTGCTTAACTTCCAAGATCTGACAGGATCGGATGCCACAGGGCTACGGCTGTCGGCCTAGTTCTTGGGGGTACTATATATTATTATTGTCTGCTTTAAGCACTGGTAACCTCCTGTACTCCGACCCCCACTCTGAACAAAACTGAAACAGATGTCTTATATTTTTGTATAGATTTTCATCACTCTCTTTTTTTGGGATTCTGAAAAACAATTCATTTCTCAGGCAGTAACTACAACTTATGCCAAGTAATTTTCTGCCACCTTGGACATATTGGCCCCATTAGGAGAATTCCATGTCTATAATCACAAAAGACTCTGTGCAGGACACCAGGACCCAAGGGTATTTATTCAGAACTTTTGTATTCATCTACATCCAGAAAGAATCTCAGAAATTGCAAGTACAGCCAGAAACATGTTCTGATACTATCAACTTCTCTGTGTAATGCTGCATCAGAAAATATTGAGGCTGGAGGCTGATTGGCTGCGCAGAACTTTGTCATTTTTAACATCATCTGTCTCTCTCTTCCCTTGAGGACACCGAAGTGGCTTGTTGACATAGAGGCCAGTTGTAGCTCTGCTTAGATCCATGGGCTCAAGATTTCTCTCATTTTTCTCAGCCTTTAAAGTACTTAATATAGTAGAAAATTTCCATCATGTCATCCCTTACTGTAAACATCTCTTGGGCCCATTTCTGACCAATATATTTTCCTTTTAAGCCCATTTTTCTCTTAAGATCTGTTGGGTCTTCTATAAAATGACATGGCCCTCCTCTCCAAGCAGGAATTCTTTATATGTGCTGAAACAATTTAATTTCCCTATCCAGAATCTCCTTTCTAGTAATCTCTGCTCATTAAGAAATATTTGCATCTGTATCTTCTGACAAAACATGTTTCAAAACATAAATGAGATCAGACTCATTTATTTTACCCACCAGTGAAAATCAATAGAAATCCTATGAAGCCCTTCCCAAATTGCCTCAAACTGCTCACAGCTGAAATCAATCACATCTTGCTTACTCTGTTCTCCCAGCTGAAAACCTACAACCCATTACAGACACACTTTCCTGTAGGATCTTCAGATGGTAGGTGATCAGGTTTGCCTTCTTTTCCTGTCATTGTAAACCTAAGCTATGTTGTTGTTGTTGTTAGGTGCTGTCAAGTTATGTCCTTTGCTCATAGCAAACCTCATAGGGGTTTCAATGGCTGATTGTTTTGGGATTGCCTTGGGAGTGGATTGCTACGTCCATCTCCCATTTTTGTGAGGGTTGGGAAATGAACCTGGGACTGCAGAATAAGCTCTACCAACTGAGCTAAATCCCGGCCCTAAACCTAATCTATAGCCCAAGTACTTCCGTGATGCATCCTGGTTCTATTTTCTTTTTCATAATAATAGATCTTGATGGGCAATTTCTCTTTGCTTCTTTTCCATCAAGACTCTATTTCACCTAGACCAGAATTTCCTAAGACTATGGTCCAAAATCTTAAAAGTGATTTAAATTACATTAGGTTTCCTGGAAATTGTGTTCTCATCTAAAACATTAGTGACCTTTCCCTGCTGAGAAGCCTGCAAATAACACGTCTTCCTCTTGCTGGATTTTCTAGAAACAAGGTCCACAAAAGCCTTGGATAAATAATTACAGTTAAGTCAAGCTTTCCCTGGGTAGTCTGTGAATTAGGAAATGGCATATGGCCAGGTATGGTGGGCAGTAGAGTGGAGAGTACAGACGGGAGGTAAAGAGGCTCTACTATTGTCTTAATTTTATGTTCAGATTATTCATTGCTAATATATAGAAGATAATTGGATTTTACATAATGATCTTGTATCCTGCAAGGACCTTCTCTGGGAATTCTGACCAGCTCCTTAGGAAAGTCCTTAAAATGCTGACATCCAGACTCCCCTCTCCCCTAATCCCAGCCCTATTAGTCTACTGGAGTTCCTGAATCGATTGCAAACTGTGGATCAGAAATTTACAATGACTGACATTGGACTTCTCAAGATAATGCTAGAATTTATAAGACAATGAAATCAAGACATTAAAAAATTCTAGAAGAAACATTCCTCCACTCTGGAAGTCTAAACTGAGTCAAATTATCAAGCTGTCACAAGGATAAAATAAAAACCTTGAGGTATGCAAGTTCTAACAGGTTATTACCCATGTACATTTTCATGAGAAGCTACTGGAAGAGGCATTTAACCAAAATGAAGACTAAAATGCAGAAAAAGGTGATTGGTGAGAGAATGCCAGGATACTTGAAGGCAGCATGTTCAGAGGGCAACTGGTTCAGACTACAGCCACTGGTAGACTTGGGACTGGCTTCTCTAAAAAGATGCACTTGAAAATAGTGACAGGGGTGTCACCTTGGTTCAGTTTTGGGACAAGTCAGTGACATCTAAACTGGAAAACCAAGGAAAAGAAGCAAGACAGTTATTTTATCTTGAGAAACAAAATGTTACATAGGAAATTAAAAGGCATTGTATTAGGTTACTCAACTTTTAATAATGCATACTAAGTCATAATAAAGTTAAAACTGAATATTGATATAATCAAAATTATATAGATTTGTATTGGGCAAGTGGAAACAAAAGCATGTGTGTAGCTAGGAAAAGAGGCAATAATGTAAAGGAGATCTATAACTTCACCTCCAAGTATGGAAAATCAATAGTATTGGTGGAAAAGAACCTCCCCAAATTCCTGACATAATCTGTTCTTCTTGTTGTTAGGTGCCATCGAGTTGGTATCCGACTCATAGCGACCCTCTGTACAATGGGGGAAACGCTATTGTCAGTGCTTCTCTGCTGTTCATAGGGTTTTCAATGGCAGATTGATTTTTGGGAGGGGGTTGCCAGGTCCTTCTCCCAAGCCTACAGCTTCTGGTGTTCCCAGGTGGTCTCCCATTCAGGTACTAACCAGGCCTGACCCTGCTTAGCTTCCAAGATCTGACGGGATCGGATGCCACAGGGCTACAGCTGCAGGCTGACATAATCTATTACTTAGTAAAATGGAGAGAAATGTCAAGATACTTGCCTGAGTATTTTTCACTGGTGGAGTGAGATGAGAGTGGGCAGCAGAGGCTACTTTTATAAAAATGAAATAAAACCAAACCCAGGACTCTTTGACTCTTACATGTCTATAAGTAACTTTGTCAAAGATTAAATTCATAAAGGAATCGGTAATAAAAATAGTGACTTATTTTCCTCTAACAGATAGGGAAAAGGGGCCAGGATTTAGCTCAGTTGGTAGAGCACTGCTCTGCAGTCTCTCTGAGGTCTTGGGTTCAATTCCCAGCACCATGAAAATGGGAGAAGGACGTGGCAATCCACTACCAAGGCAATTCTGAAACAATCAGCCATTGAAAACCCTATGAGGGTCGTTGAATGGGACACGACAGTACCTAACAACAAATTGGGAGGAAAAAATTTTAGGAAAAAATTTTAAATATTGACATTTTAAAAAGTACTTTTAAAAAGTAAAAAGTAAAAAGTAAAAAGTTGGACAATACATATTTAATATTAAAGCTATATATTCATGTGCTCAGAATCCCTAGTTCTAAACATTTACCCTAAAAAGAAAAGAGGATAACTATGTTCAGATGGCCTGCAGCTGTAGCCCTGTTTCATCCGATCCCGTCAGATCTCGGAAGCTAAGCAGGATCGGGCCTGGTTAGTACCTGGATGGGAGACCGCCTGGGAACACCAGAAACTGTAGGCTTGGGAGAAGGACCTGGCAACCCCCTCCCCCCAAAAATCAATCTGCCATTGAAAACCCTATGAACAGCAGAGAAGCACTGACAATAGCGTTTCCCCTGTTGTACAGAGGGTCGCTATGAGTCGGATACCGACTCGACGGCACCTAACAACAACATGTTCAGATGAATAATTAAAATTGTTGTCTTTAGTGACTGCATAGCAGATATTTATGAGCATCTACACATGCCTTGCACTAGCATCTGACTTAATAACTGACTAGGTGGCCATTGTAATTATCAACCCTTATTATACCTCTTATTATCAACTCATACAAGGAACTAGTTTTCTGTTCTTGCTTTCCTTTTTATCCCCTCCCATGCTTTCTCTTCTCTTCTCTCCCTCCTCCTCCACATTCTCTTCCCATATGATTGGACCAGCAGATCAGAACCTCCCATCCAGGATGATATATTCCACTCATTTAACATGTATGATTGGATTCAGTTCAAGGAATGGGAAAGAGAATACAGAAATATATAAATATTTTCTGTAGTTTTTTTTTTTTTAAATAAACACTGTATTTTGTCCTTCTGGTTTTCTTAATTGGTAAGAATTTGAGGTGGAAGACTGGGTGATAGTCAGCCTTAAAACTCCAAAGTTCTATGTCAGAGAAAGTCTTAGTACTTAATAAAACCTCCACTAAAAGAATATTGGGTACAGCAAGGGAAAAAAAAGCCAGATTAGAAAGACAAATGTCTTTTTTTTTTTTAAGAAAATAGACATTCCATCTATGAAGTGGTTCAATGGCAGTAATAGTTTCAGCAGCAATTTTGGTCATAACTAACACTTCTGTGTGCCATGTGCCTCTATTATCCAGATTTTCATTTTCATTTTGTGTACTTGTGTGCATGTTCATTCACTAAAAAGGACAGTGCCTTTTTAAGTAGTAGCTGATTACTATGTCTTTCGGGAAGGAAATTAGGATGGGTCTGGAACATTTGGCTATTGTTAGAAAGCAAGGATGATTTCAAATTTCTAATGTCCACCAATCAAAGATCATGAGGAGCATATATAGATATTCTTTAGTTTGCTAGAGCAAGGATGAACACTCCAGGTCTGAGTAAGGTGTGAAGGGATTATTATAAGATTTTTGTTTGGGCTGAATGATTTTTCTGGAGTGACTGGAGATGCAGGAACTATCTCTGGATTGGATAATGTCAAGAATCTAGGAGCCATTCAGCAATTGAGTATCTAATAATCCTTGTCCAGAAGGTGGGAGAAATGAAGGCAGGCTGGGAACATGATTGGTAAGAAAGCAAAAATCACTCACATATTATTTTCCTCTAGCTGCATTATGGTTTGACTATGCTTATCAGAAATAGCTTAACAAGCTAGCCAATAGTGCTTTTTTTCTGACAGTGGATAATAGGTTGGGGTGGTGGTGTTTGTTACCCTTGGCCTTTCCCTCATCTACAGGATGGGGCAGGAAGAAGTGGGGGATAGGGAACTAAGAAGATTCTGTTCAGGGTGGTCATGAAAGGGTGCACATCTCTGTCAGTTTAATCACTGAGGACTCCCTCTTTCCTCATTATAAGTCTCTTTATGGGGAGAGTCCATATATGATAATGCTCTAAAGTTTCTAACTCCAACAAGGAATCTTAAGGAATGTTCTCATTTTCCAACTTCTGGATACACTTCCTATCATTTATGTCTCTTTGGGTAGAAAGGTGATTAGTTTGGGAAAGGAAGAATTTATGTGTGTTATTGCTACTCTGGAAAAAAGCCACTTGGGCCATTTAATAAGGAAGGCAAGAAAAACATATTTGGTGACCAATGGCAGTATCTGCCACAAGTGATCAATTTCCCCAATCAGTTATAATCTTCCAACTGAAGAAAAGAAAAATGGTTCACAGAGGGAAAACTCCCTGGTAATACTTACCCAGCTGAGGACCAGGCAGATAAAGCAGTCCCTGTAGATGGTGAGAAGGTGGTACCTTTTGTGATTTGAGATTGGCCTGAAGCAGACAGAGTCACCAATGTGGCTCTTAGAGCAACTGCCTTTATCTCCCATCAGCAATTTCCCCCCATTGATCCTCTCACACTCCTCTGTCTCAGAGGAAAAGACCTACTGTCTACTGAGGTCATCATTGTAGCCTGAACCATGGAGCCACTGTGGATTTGTTCCACCTCTGTTGCATCCTTCATCCTTAAAGTCTTTCTGTGTCTCTGTCCCTTCTACTTACTCCATTTTCTGTGCCACCTAGGCTATTTCATATAGGTATTTGTACATTTCTTTGCAATCTATGAAACCTCAGACCTGACATTCAATTCACTCATTTTTTTTTATTTTTTCTATTTTTTTCTATATTTTTCAAGCAGACTTAACAAATGAACTTATTTCATCTTCCAACTTCCTGGTGTAACAGTTACTCTTGACCTTGTACTCTTCCTGAAAGTCTTTACTCTTTGGTTTCCCTCCTTTCCTTCCCCCTTTCCTTCCTACTTTCCTTCCTTCCTTCCTTCTTTCCTTCCTTTCTTCCTTCCACCCTCCCTCTCTTTTTTTGTTTTGTTTTCTTTTCTCTTTCACAGTGCTGGGGAAAGGGTTGAACCTAGGGCCTTCCACATGCAAAGCAAGTGCTCCACTGCTGAGCCATATCTTCACCTCCCCTTTAAATTTTTTATTAAAAAATTAAGTTGCAGGAGCTGTTTTTCTTTCATAATAACTTTCCTATTAGCTCTTGTCTCTTCCCTGACCTACAGATATCCTATGAGGACTATTTTACTATTTTATTCCCTTTTTCTTTTCTTGTATTTTTGGAGAAAATCACACAAATATTTCACAGACTCTTCTTTAATCAATGTCCTTGTCATCTTTCCTCTACTCTAGTTCCATATTCCCAGCTACTATATGGATGTCCCTCAAAAAGCTAAAAATGACAATCCTACTAATAGGTATATATCCAAAACAAATGAAACTAGTATATCAAAGAAATAAGAACATTATTTATTGCAGGAGTATTTACAATAGCCAAGATAAGGAATTGGCCTAAGTGTCCATTAATGGATGAATACATAGAAATAGATGGGTACATATATACGATGTAACACTATTCAGCCATAAAAAGGAAATCCTATCATTTGTGACAACATGGGTAAAACAGGAGGAAAATATATTAAATGAAATAATCCAGGCAGAAGAAGACCATGATCTCATTGATACACGGAATCTTAAAATAAAAGGCAGGGGGGGCGGGTGAACTCATAGAAATATAGAGTGGAATTATGCCTAAGGATGGGGTGGAAGGAATAGAAGATGTTGGTCTGAGGACAATATTTCAGTTAAACAGGAAGACTATGTTTGAGAGCTAATACACAGCATGGCGACTATAGTTTATAATGTATATCTGAAAGCTACTGAGATTAGATTTTAAGTGTTTTCATCACAAAAATGATAGATGCATGAAGTAATACATATGTTAATTAGCTTGATTTAGCCATTCCATAATATATACATATTTTAAGACATTATGTTGTATGCTACAAATATATAATTTTGTCAATTTAAAAAATTCCCCCAAAACTAAAATAAGAAACCAAAGCTTGCTTTGGTCCCACCCCTAGAGATTCTGTTTTTTGTGTGGAGCCTAAGAATCTCCCTTTCTAACACGTTGCCAGCTCAGGCTGCTGCTGCTTGTCCAGGGAGCAATGCTCTAAGAACCACTGACTTACCTGTTCTTGTCCTCAGTGAGATGGCACCTCCCCATCTTTTACATGTTAATCTTCATATACTCACTGGCTCATGTCAGGTCTGGCTTTAGTCTTCAGGGGAATTGTTTATGTAATTCCAGGGAGGGAAAGAGAATACTGGGGGACATTTGGGAAGAAAATTGTCAGGAGTAAGAGTGCTGACATTTACATTCCCTGGGTGGTGCCAGGGACAAGGCAAACAAAATTTTCAAGCAGGAGCTCTAACCATGGTGCAGTTCAGCACCTTTTAGTGACTAGGAAGTGGGCCACATTTTCTCTGCCAAGAGCTGATCTTGGCAGAAAAAAATAATAGGATTCAACCCTTTCTAGAGCATAAACTCCCACATCCAGCTGTGTGCTGGGATGAAAGGAGCCACCTTTAAAGAAGAACTGGGTCCAGGTGAAAATCAAATGGTGCAGACTGAACTGTGCTGACTTAGCCCCAAAACAGAGGTTCCTAATGTTCTTAAGACAAAACAGAAGCTATCAGGCAATTTTTGCTTAAAATGCACATAAAAATCAACTGCAGTATATTTTATATATCCAATTCCCTGCTCACTATTCCTTTAGGAGCCCTATCTATTGGTAGTCTTTAGCTCTAATGCTTGTTTTCTTTCTAAAGTTTATGGCTCTTTGAACAATAGTAACGATAATTAGTGTTTATTTATTACAGCCCAGACACCATGTTAAATCCTTTTATTACTGACTATTTTTTTAAACTCTAACTTCAACATTGTGGTGAAGGTATTTGTTAGTGTCTTTTTTTATAGTAAAACATAAAAAATCCCCAAGGCCTTGGGACATTCAATAAGGTGTGCAGTTTTACTTGGCTAGCAAATGGCTACATTGATGCTCAACCTCTGGCTGGCTATTTCCTCACAGTTAACCATGTGAATGATGTGTAACAAACCCACATGTGGTTTGTGATCCTCTCCATCCTTCCATCCTCTCCATCCTTTTAGGCATTGTCAAACTTCCCATTTGTGTCAAAAGCATCCAGAACAGGATCATTAGGCAACAGGATGAGCCAGATCAGAGGGGATGGAAAGAATAACTCTATGTAGATTTATCTCCAGAATTAACTCTGCTTTTCAACTGTCAAACAAAATGGAAAATTTCCTTCAGGTTTGTGGTTGGCATTATCAGATTTGTGCTCTTACTTTTATTTACTTATATTTTTTTGGATACAGTTTCTCACTATGTAGGCTTGCCTTGAACTCACAATGCTATTGCCTCAGCTTCTCAATGCAGGGATTATGGGCATGTACCACCCTGCCTGGCTACATGCTCTTCCTTTAATTCCTTTCTGAGGTGTTTAGTTAAGGCCAGAACCCTTATATATTTGCCTAGTTACTCAGTCAAATATTTTAGTGCCATACTGGCCTAGTATTCTCAGTCTGAGATGGTATAGAATCATGGCTTAGGGAAATGTTTTTCCCTAATGGCAGCACCTTTGTTCAATCAATGTTTTACATGGCACTCAAATATCTGAGAGGCATAATAGATGGCTGCACTATTGAAGTTGGACTTCTCCTTGGCTGACTCTTCCCTACTTTTTGGTGGCTTTGAGGAAGTGGAGGAGCACCTGACCTTGATGATCAAAGCTCTCCTGAAGGTCAGTCTCCAGGTTTCCTTTTGCTGAGACCACTGACTACATCTCAAATGGTCTTTCCACTACTCTTCCTGCTTTGAGGACCATCTTTACCTCTTCTTTCAGGAGGCTGAAACAGAAGAATTGTGAGTTTAAGGGCAAGGAAACCTGCACAACTTAGCAAGAACTTGTCTCAACACAAATTATCAACAAAAATAAAAGGGGACTGTGGGTATAGCTCAGTGGTAGAGCACTTGCCTAGTGTGCACAAGGCTCTGTTTTGATCTCTAATCTCAAAAAAAAAAAAAAAGGTTAGTTAACATTGGTGTAAACTTAAATTTATGCAGTTCAAAACCTTTAAAGGCCAGTATGGTTAGTTCTTGCACTTTAGTTGTTATCTGCAAGGACTAGCTCTACTCTTTCCTTCTTTTGATGCCTGTCCTCACTGCCTGCATCATCTGCTCCTGTGCTTTCTCTTACTGTTACAGGGGAACACATTCAGAGTTTGTATAGTATGTTGTTGTTGTTGTTAGGTGCCTTTGAGTCGGTATCCAACTCATAGTCGGACCCTTATAGGGTTTTCAATGGCTGACTATTTCAGGATTGCCTTGGGAGTGGATTACCAGGCCCTTCTCCCATTTTTGTGGTGCTGGGAATTGAACTGGGGACCTCAGAGACTACAGTGCAGCACTCTACCAACTGAGCTAAATCTAAGCCCCATTTGTATAGTATAACGTGTCATTATTATAGAATTTTTTTTTGCAGAGGAGTCAGTTTGAGCTGGAATTGTTCCGTGTGTTTCAGTCTTACCTCCTCACTAGTGTAATCCCTATAAGGGAAATCTGTGTCTTTTCCCTTTTTTATGAGAACATTGTGATGGTTTATACAACAATAAATACTTGTTACATACAGATTTATTTTCTTGGACCTGTTTGGAATGGTTCCAGCCAGTGTTGCTTTCCTAGGTACACTAGTTTTGATGCATCTCCAGAATTTATACCTCCAAGACTTGAATTTATCTTACAGTGTGGCTGATTCCATGACTCCAGTGCCATAGAATATTAGTTTATCTGAGAATTATAGGATTGGAAGGGGCACTGGGGGCATATGATCCAGTGGTTTTTCAAATATTTTCTTCTCTGGGGAGCATTGCCTTCAAAAACCTTAATATAAAATAGATAAAAGAGATAGTAGTAAATCTATTTTTGTTACATGAGATTTAAGGGAGAGATTCAGACAACTCTGTGCCTCAACACCCTTACTACTTTCCCCAGAATCTACAAAGCACGTTTGAAAATCTGTAATCTTTCAAATTTCTCATTTGTGCAAATGGAGGCCGTGGAGGAAAAGTAGCTCATCTAAAGTCCTATGGGTGGCAGTAGAGCCAGATTTAAGGCCCACTCTTTATCAATTCCCCTTCTACCGGAGTGTATTTCTACTCTATCATGCCATCCTAACAAAGGCACAAAAGTAAAAATTTAAATTGGACCGTTAACAGAAATTTTGCTGTGTTTTCCTTTCTTTTCATCCCATACCATCAGACTCTCCCTCATGTGTTGACTCCCAAATAGCAGAACCTGCTCAGCCTGCTGCCCAAACCACCAGCTTGGATCATCTATCTCTTGAAGACACAATAGAAGCCCTGGGCTTCATTCAGCCTCCCAGAAAGTATTTCATTGAAGCAAAGAGAAGCAAAGGATAACCACTTAATTTAGCCCCCAAATTCCTTTCAACTACCAGTAAGCCTCCTACCCACCCATAATACCCCAGTCCTGGAGGGTTTTGCTAAGAGCAAAAATGAGCAGAGGATCTAGGGGGTGAGGATTCATACAGGGTGAGGAGGTGAGAAGGTATCAGAAGGCATTAGGTTATATGACCACTTGGTTTACTAAAAGGCTGAAATTCCCTATTGATCTTTTTTTGAGGTTAAATATACTAGTCTTTCACCAGAAAATCAGAGATCCAAAATTCTTGACAGATATGTTGTTGTTGTTGTTGTTAGGTGCTGTTGTGTCTGACTCATAGTGACCCTTATAGAGTTTTCAATGGCTGATTATTTTGAGATTGCCTCAGGAGTGGATTGCCATGTTCTACGACCATTTTTGTGGTGCTGGGAATTGAACTCAGAACCTCAGAGACTGCAGAGTGGCGATCTACCAACTGTGCTGAATCCCAGCCCCTTCACAGATATAGGAATTTTTAAAACTCATATTGCTAGAAAACTTAATAATTGGATTTCTTAAAGGAAGTTAATGATCTTTAGGATACCTAAGAAAACCAAGCTTTCACACGACATTCAGTTAGATTAATTCACATAGGTAGACTGTGCAACACTCTAAAGGTACTTTAGATAGGGTTTTATTGAATTTTCACAAGATCACCAAGATGATATTATTGGAATTATTTTACAGATGAGTAAATTGAGGCTGGGAGTAGATAAATAACTTGCCTGATGTAATGCTGTTCAGAGTGGTGGAACCAGGGCTCAAATTCAGATACTTCTGTCCCTGAGTTTGTATTAATTTATACCTTTTTTTTTGAGAAGATAAGGCATAACCTTTTATTAAGATGAATCATATGATAAATTCATTATAAAATATGGGGTTTTTCATTACTTTTCATTTATACTCTTTGAAAGGCAGAATCCCAGACAGGACAGACCATTGATCTGAGCCGGTTTGGTAGGTTTTATGTTTGGTGATGCCTCATTAATCTCATATTACTGGAGAATGAGCTGTTCTACATAAGTGAATATTTCATGTAATAGAAGCTTTAAGCACTAAAGCTTAACATAAAACTTAACCATTTTGGGGAGAACCTTTCTATGTTAGATATTTTTCTTCTATAGATCACTTGCTGTGCCAGTCCCATTTTGTCTGTTTCTAATTTTCTAATGTTGTCTGTCTGAGGACCCAAATCCACCATGGGTAAGGGCCAGTGGAACATGGGCCTGGATACACACAAATCCTTACAACTTTGGAAACTAGAAACTGAGTTTGGGGCTCTGTTTGTCGAAATATGGATGGATTTAAGTCCCTGGGTACCTTTACAATCACTGAGCTGTGGCTTCATTTTCACACTGTCACGTGCCTGGACAGCTGATGTTACTGGCCTTATTTGTGAACCCCTGCTGCTGAGTGGCCTCACGGCGGCACAGACACCAATGGGCAGGGATGACTATTTTCTAGCAGAGCTGGATGCCTAACTGTGGCTCTCATTGGCCATTTTTCTAAGACAGATCCCTGATTCCATATTCATGATATTTTCAAGCCCCTGAAGTAAAGACTTGTACCTTACCTGATGTCCAGAAGCACAGACCTCAGACTATTTTCATTGCATCTTGAGACACCCTTTGGATGTGAACCCCTGGATTTTGATGATGGCTTAGTCCTCATGCTCTGGTCACTCTATCTTGATGGTAGCATGCTTGCCTCTTAGGAGAGGACTTCCAAGCAAAACCCCTGGCTTGGGATGGGCTATTTATGATATCTGACTTCATTTGTAAAGTTGTGTGAATTTTTTCCCAGTGTAATTTTTTAAATCAAAATCACACAGAATTAGAAATATGTTAAAGAAAAAAAGAAAACAATAAAATGAAATCCAAGAACAGAGATCCCTTAGACTACCTCTCCCTAAACTCATTTGAATTGAATGCTAGTTTGTGATTTATCAAATCTTGTTGTTTTTCCTTTTTATTGGCTTGTTTTTATGAAGCAGACTTTGCATGCTTATATAATCCTGTGTCCCTGCTTCCCTTTTCCTTTCCAAACAAAATAACACCAAAATTTTTAGATGAAATAATGTAAAATGTATGCCTAATTTTCCATCTAGCATTTTGTGATTACATTTTCTTTTGTATTCAGAATATTTTGCTTCCTAGAGTTAATAATTACCTTGTTTTGTTCCCCACATACTTATTTGTCTATGTTCCAATCATTAATTATTTTCTAACTCTCCAAACTCAATGACTATTATTTCTCACCCATGCAAAAGCATTCCCTTCTCCTCGTTCTAATAAAGAGACATTCCTTCAAGGGTCTTCTATCATTTTGATCTTGTCTGGCCAGGCTGTACTCTGGGCATATTGCACGACTGTTATCCTGGCCCTTCCCCTTACCTTTTTCCCTGCTTCTCGCTTCTTCCTCCTCCTTGGTTTACACCTTGATTTCAGTAGAACACATTTTTCAGTAGCTTCTTAAGAAAGCATGAATAAGAAGTAGTTTTTGAGGCTCTGAAAGTCTTTGTTTTTGTAGTACCAGGGGTTGAACCCTTGGCCTTGTGCATGTTAGGCAAGTGCTTCACCACTAAGCTGCACCTTGAGCCATTTTTCAATTTTTTTTTATTTTTGAGACAAGGTCTCACTAAATTGTGCAGGGTACTTCTGGCCACGAACCTATAATCCTCCTGCCTCAGCCTTCCCAGTAACTGGGATTATAGGCGTGACCCACAGAACCCAGCTCTGAAAGTCTTTTCTTTTTCTTTTTCTTTTTTTTGTGGTACTGGGGATTGAACCCAGGGCCTCTTGCTTGCATGCTTTGGAGGTGCTGTACCACTGAGCTGCACCCTCAGCCCACTTTTTTACTTTTTGAGACAAGGTCTCGCTAAATTACACAGACTCCCTCTGGTCTTGAACTTGCAATCCTCCTGCCTCTGCATCCCAAGTCGCCGGGATTACAGGCATGTGCCACCACTCCCGGCTTGAAAGTCTTAATATGTATTATCCTCTCTTCACATTTAAGTGATAAGTTAGTCAAGTGTAGAATTCTGGGATGCAAATTTTCATTTCCAATTCGAAGCTGTTGTTCCATTGAGTTCCAGTTTTGACCATGTTCAGAAGTTTGATTTTCCATATCCAGTCTATTGCATGTAAACTAGTTATCTATGACTTGAAGATTTCAGTATCTTCTTTCTCCAGTACTCTGAAACTTTGTGTCAATATAATGTTGTGTGAGCAATCTCTTTGTGTTAGTCAGACTCTTGTCTCTGTGATAAATTCCTGAGCAAAACAAGATGAAGGGAGGAAAGACTTATTTGGCTCATGTTTTCAGAGATTTTAGTTCATTTTTAGCTGGACTAAAAATGGGTGTGGAAGAACCGAGCTCATATCATGGTGGCCAGGAAGGGGACAGGGAGAGAGGAGGAGGGGAGAGGGTAAAGGAAGGGAGGGAGGGAGGGATTTGGAGGGAAGGAAAGGAAGTGGGGTAGGGAGAGAGAGAAGGGATATGAATATGCATATTCCTGTGCTGGTGAGTTTTTTCCTTTTTCCCTTTTTTTCCATCGAAGATCTCCGCCTATTGGATGGTCCACTCAGAATCGGGGCAGATTCTCTGTCTTAGTTAATCCTCTCTGAAAACACCAGCACAGATGCGCCCAGAGGTGTGCTTTACTAATCTCCTCAGTACTTGTCAATTCAGTCAAGTTGACATTCAAGATTAATGATCATACTCTTTATTCATTGTGCTGTATAGTTGATAGATTTTAATCTGAATATTTCTCGGTTATGAATCATTGCTCAGTTATGAGAAAGTTTTTATGCATCAATATTTGGATACTTTCCTCTGTTTTATTCTGTTCTCTTTTTCTGGAACTATATTATACAGTGCCTAGACTTCTTGGAGTCTAACTTCCTCTTCTCAAATTTCCTCTTCTTTCCTACTGTTTCATATCTTTATCTTTTTGTCCTACTTCTTGAGAGAGTTTCTTGAGTTTATATCCCAAACTTTCTAATAAAATCTTTTTTTCTGTTGAATTGTTTGAGTATCACATTTAAAAAATTTTAAGTCCTCATTTGTTTTCTCTTCCTTAAACAATACAATATCCTGTTCTTTTGCTAGAGAAATATTTCTTACCTCTGTAAAGATGTCAGTTACATAAATTTAAAGTTTTATTCTATCTTCTCTGTCTTTATTTCCTATAAAGGTCTTTTAATAGTTTTTTTGTCTTGATTTTTCTTATTAAAAGCTTACTTTTAGTGATTTTTGTCTGTTTATTCATAAGACTATTATACTGAAGGTGATTCAAGGCTCTTTTGTTGCAAAGGCAGAGGTTATCAATTATAATGTGGCTAGATCCACATGGTGGGGGCAGAGTCAAGATGGCGGACAGATAACACACACCTTCTGTTCTGGAGCAATAAGAAGCCTCAATTAGGGGTTTAAAAAAGCCAATTGAATAAATAGAAACAGAGATAATTTAGTTTGAGAGATAGAGAATGAAACTAGGTGTGCACTGAAATCAAGGATTAGGCTTCAGAGGAGCTACACAGTGGCCAGCAGCAGGACGCCGCCATTTCGCCATAACACAGACAGAGGATAGAATCCCAGAGACTTGGAGGGGATTTCGTGCACACGCACCCACGGCCCGGACCCAACATGGAGTGCAACCTTGGCAGCACACTCTCACCACGCCTGCGGGACACAGACTGCAGATCCTAGGTGAGTCACCGCGAGGGGGCCCACAAACGCCCTCCATAGCGGCCACAGAGCGAACGGGGAAGCTGGTGGCAGCGATCCGCGTCTAGAGCTAAGACGCGGCTCCCCTCCCTTCTGTTGCGGCGGGTCAGGCCTACGGTCGCGAACTCCACAGAAAATTGGGCACACATATGCCCGGATCCCAGACACATCAGAGGTGAGCCCAAATCACCCCACTGTGCTGTGGAGAGGTCGGGGGCTTGTGGAGGCGGCTAAATCGCGCGCGGCCGGGGAGATCCTTTTCGGCGGAAACTGGTGGAACAGTTCACCGCCAGCGGTGAAGTTCCCAGCGCGACTACAGCACAGGACAAGATGGCAGGATAGAATCCTGGAGACTCGGAGGGGACTTTGCCCACACACCCAGGGGAGCCGGACCCAACACAGCATGCAACCTTGACATCACACTGTCACCCTGCCAGCGGGACACAAACTGCAAGTTTTCGGGTGAGTCAGCACGGAACCGCACCCTCCCTCCTGTTGTGGCGGTGGGAAACCAGTGCGAGCAGTACACATCCAGAGCTGAAACGTGGCTCCCTCTCTCCTGTTGTGGCAGGACAGTCATGCAGACGCAATCTCCACAGACATACGGGCACACATATGCCTGGACCCCAGACACACCAGAGGGGATACTAAGTCATCCCACCACACTGTGGAGAAAGGGGAGGTCTGCAGAGGAGGCTGAGCACCACACGGACAGAGTGCTCCTTTCTGGCAGAGTCTTGCGGGACAATTAGACACAATAAGAAAAGTTTCTAGCGCAATTGCTGTGCATGGCAGACCTACTACAGACTCTCTCTGGGGGGGTTGAATATCATCCCACCCACAAGAGGATTTGGTTCTCCCAAGTGGTCTCCCAAGTAAGCAGAAAGCTGTGCTGCGCCCCCAGCCCATATTTTTTTTTTACTTTTTGAGACAGGGGCTTGCTGGGTTGCACAGACTGCCTCTGATCTCGGGCTTGTGGTCCTCCTGTCTCCGCCCCCCAAGCTGCTAGGATTGCAGGTGTGCACCACCGCACCTGACTAGAAATGTTTAATAAGTGTGTGTGAGCGTGTATGCATGGTTTTGTTTTGTTTTTGTTTTGATTTTTTTTTTCATGGGGTATTTTTTTTTTGTTTTTTTATTTTGTTGTTTTGTATGGGGGTATGAAACCAGGGTCTTGCGCCTATTCGCTTTGTA
>VMDO01010985.1:0-26322 GCA_007922755.1 Pedetes capensis
TGGAGTATTCTTCCTGATGACAGCAATCCATGGGGTAGGTGCTATGGAAGAAGAATCTTGTGTTTATTTCTCAGATTTTGTCAGGAATTTGTCAATAAATGAGGGTCACAATGTTACTGGACCCTCGGCCAGAGGCTTGAATCTGGGAGTCACAACATACTGGAATCAGTCACTCACCCGCATTGGCAGTAAGAGGAAAAAAAAGAAAAGTGAACTTACTCACAGTGTGGTGAACTGAGGAGACAGCTGATCTGCCTTCTTGAACTCACTGAAGGTTTAGGATTAAATAGAGGAAGAATAAAAGCAGGGCCAGAGATATGCACAGGCATCAAGCTGTGTGGGGTTGCAAATCTGGTTTTTAGAGTTCTGTTAACGTTCTCCTGGTGCCACGGTCTGTGTGCTGGGGGACAGTTTTCATTCTGTTTCCATTCTCACCATGAGATGATTGCCTTGAGGAAGCTGTGATGGAGAAATAAAGAACAGGATAGCTGGACAATGACTGGGTCTTCTTTAAATTATCCAATCTTAATATGGTGTGGTGGCACATGTCTGTAATCTCAGCATGTAAGTGGCTGAGGCAAGAGGATGGGGAGTGTGAGGTGAGCCTGGGCTGCCCAGCAAGGCCTTGTTGAAAAAAATCCAGTTTTAAAAGAGCAGCTGTTACAATGGCAAGGAGACATGCAGAAATATGGTATTATTAATTAGAAATTCTGCACACATAGTGAAAAGCTCAATAAACAGGCTTCTAAATTTTTCCTGATGTTTAAAACATTATGTTGTCTAAAATAATGACTTTGGCAACTTTAATTCTGTAGTATTATCAAAAATATAGTTTTATCTTCAAGTGAGCCTATGTCACATGTCAGTCCGATTTCAAAATTTTTATTTTACTTTTGTGGTATTTGGAGGTTGAACCCAGAGACTTGCACATACTTTACAAGTGCTCTACTGGGCTGCACTGCCAGTCCATTTTTTTCTAATGTTTTGATTTTGAGACAAGATCTCACTAAGTTACCCAGGCTGCCTCTGGTCTCCAACTTTGTCATCTTCCTGCCTCAGCCTCTCAAGTCACTGGGATAAGAGGTGTGTGCCACCATGCCCCGCTCAGATTTCAAAGGAAAAAAGGAAAAAGAATTATACACCCTGCTATATTAGTGGAAACTGAAAATGTTAAAGACCAGACTGAGATGTGACTCAGGAGTCTGGTGTAGGCATGGGGGCTACAGTGCAGAAAGCTAAAGCATGCCACCCAAGCTTGGGGAGAAACTGAACCACAAAACTGTGTTTTCTATCTCAATAGAATTAATTAGAGCTTGACGTGGTGATGCATACCTGTAATCCCAGCCCTCCAGAAGCTGAGGCAGGAGGATTGATATGTAAGTTTGAGGCCAGCCTGGGCTACACAGCAAGACTCTGGCAAAAAACCAAAGAAACAAAAAAACAAAACAACAACCACAAAAACCCCACAAACCCACTTAGAACACACCAGGCATAAAGATGCCATCAACTACACTGCTTTATCCCTCTTAACATTTCTGATTATTGTTTTCCAGTTTCTATATGTTTTTTGCTTCTAATAGCACATACCTGTGATTCTCTTTGGAGAACTGCCCTTGAACTATTGGGTCTGCTTTGCCACAACAGCAAAATGTTTGAAGTGCCTGGGAATTGACATGCTCCCCCCTACCTCACTCTTTCTCCCACTCCTGGGTAATTCTAATCCCATGACTGGCCGGTAGTTCATTCAAGCTCAAGAAGAGGTAAGAATTTGGCCTAAAATCATACCCTTTCTGGCTTTCTTCTCCTATTTCCCCCACCTTTTTCTCAGTTTCTCCTTGGATAACTTCCTTTATAAGTCACTTGTTCCTGAATCCTCATTGAAGGTCTGCTTCTGGGGAACAGTTAGGGTCAAGAGTTTAGTCAATATATTACAAAGCCACTACCTCTATTCAAGAAGAAACTTTGGGCTGGGGGTGTGGCTCAGTGGTAATGTACTTGCACAGCGTGTGTGAGGCCTTGGATTCAACTCCCCAGTACCACAAAAAAGAAGGAGGAGGAGGAGGAGGAGGAAAAGAAGGAGGAGGAGGAGGAGCAGGAGGAGGAGGAGAAGAAGGAGAAAGAGAAGGAGAAGGAGAAGGAGAAGAAGAGAAGGAGAAGGAGAAGGAGAAGGAGAAGGTGCAGCCCAGTGGAACAGTGGTAGAGCTCTTTTCCAGCATGCGTGAGGCCCTGGGTTCCATCCCTGGTATACTCCTTCTATAAAAGAAAGAAACTTCAAATATCAAGTGCCCAGATTTCCTATCTTTGATATTATTACACCCTAAAAGAAAAAAATAAATATTATTTTGAAAGTTGGATGGATAATGAAACAAGAAAATTACATTTCATTTCAATGCACGTATGTTCAGAAGTGCTGAAAATCACATTTCATAACTAGATTAGTAGAGGAAGTAGAAGAAAAATGAAGCTCGGTGCCTATCCATTAATAAATACATGTATACCAGTAACTGATTGAAAACAATCAACTTCAAATCAGGTTCAAATTGGCTGTTGCTGAGATAGTGGAAATAAAATTCATCTCCTGAGCCAATATACAAAATACAGTATTCTGCTTCCAGTTGGAGTCATAAGATAAAAGAAAACTTCATTTCTTTTCTTTTCCCTTCTTGTGTTGGCTTAAAAGATAAAATACTGTTTTTCTAAGTAAATTCATAGATACACTGTAAGATTTCTGTTTATTAAATTTCAATCTCTGTGCAGCAACATTTGACATAAATTGACTTCATGTTTCAGTGCACACCAAGATTTGTCATTCACTTTGAATTAATGTTATTCTGCAGTATGTATTGTTGCCATTCAGAAGCCAAATCAGGAAATTGAAATGGTAACACTAATCAACTTGGAGGATTTTTCAAATCTCATGTTTTGGAAACTTTATAAATTTGGAACATCTAAATTTGAAAAAAATAACTTTCATCTGTTCTTGTTGGATACATGATGGTTTGGCATCATGACTATATAATTTTCTCAGAAAATTCCATTCTGATAAATCTTTGTAATGGCCATTTTGAGGATCACTCTCCAGCCCATGGGACAAACAACTTCTCCCCCTTTTATATGGGAATTGTTTCTTCTTAATTACAACATGGATGTTGGTATGTTACTCAACTTCCTAGATATATTTGAAGAACCAGGTTGATCCAATCAGAATCCACTCTGAGAATTTGGAGAATCTGTTGTTATTCTATATCTTTTATTAGAAATTTTTAATGTACATCATAATGTGATTCATTTTGACATGCTTTTCATTGTGACAATTTTCATATATGCAATTTGATAAACGTTATTCATATAGGTTACCCGTACCCTCCCCTATGTTTCCCCCCCTCCTCTCCTTCCCATCTAAGTTTCCCATCCACTACAGGAAAAGTTTCTATCTTAAATAGAAATGGAACCCAAGGACATATAGAAAAATACTACATAGTAAAAGATAGAGAAGACTTGGATGTTAGTCTATATTGATTTCTTAAAAAGAAGAGGTGTAAAAACTTGGGATCATGGCTGCTATTGTTTGGAGCATTAGTTTCTCTGGGCTACTATAACAAAGTACCTCAAACTAGGTGACTTAAAAGAAATTCATTCTCTCAGTTCTGGAGTTCAGAAGTCCAAAATAATGCACCTAGTCTAACTGAACTCTTTCTCATCCTTTTTCACTTCTAGCTTCTGGTGTTTGCTAACAATCCTTGGAATTCCTTGACTTGTATGTGCGTCTACACGGTCATCTCCTCCTATGTGTATTCTTTCTGTACATGTCTGTGTCCAAATTTCCCCTTTCTATAAGGAAAATAGTCATATTGGGTTAGGGTCCACTAATCACTTTGTCTTAATTTATTATATCTGCAATGACTGTATTTCCAATATATCTGTTTTGAAAAACAAAAATCAACCCCCAACAGTTGAGTTCCTTTGAAGCAGATCCCTGAAATGAGGCTACAACTGCAAAAACGGGAGAAGTCAGTAAAGCACTAATGGAAACAGGGCAGGAAAAAAAGAAGAAAAGTCTTGCCAAAAGTAGGGGAACTCAGTCTTATAACCTGGTGGAACCCTAGCACGTAAGTCATGCCTTGGAGTTTTCCTGGTTAAAGGCAAGCAAGCAGGGCATTAGCCATTATTGACTAAGGGCTGTCTTAGGTCTGGGGGAAATTTCGACTCCCATGCACATCTTTGCTGCATCCAGGCAAGTGAGACTCCAAGAACCTCTTGGCAGTTCTCCAAACAGAGTTGCAGGTGCGAACTACTGTAGTTGGAAGGGAGAGCATGCCAAAGGTAGGAAATACACAAAAAGGGCAAGAAGGTGTTGGAGGGCATCTGGGCACAATACTAGTATCTGCTACAGGTGGCAAGGCCAACTCACAGCATGTGGAACGAATAATAAAAATGCTGATCTGCTGCGTGCAGTGGGGCACACCTGTAATCCCAGCAACTCAACTCGGGAGGTAGAGACAGGAGGATTATAAGTTTGAGGCCAGAGGCAGCTTGCATAACTCAGCAAGACCTTGTCTCAAGATAAAAAATAAAAATTGGACTGGGTGCGGCTCAGTGGTAGAGCACTTGCAAAGTATGTGTGAGGGCCTAGGTTCAGCCCCTCAGTACTGAAAAAATAACCTAAGAAAGATCTTGAAACAGAGCCCTTCCTGAGTAGCTGATGGCTTTCTTCTCCAATTATAATCTTTCTTAGGCTCTGTTATGTTTTTCTCCATTAGTTCCACATTATTCCTCTGTATTATAACAGTAAGTTCCTGTACCCTTCTATTTGCTCTCTCTTAGGTAGTAACAGGCTGGGATTTAGCTCAGTTGTTAGAGTGCTGCTCTGCAGTCTCTGAGGTCCCAGGTTTGATGCCCAGCACTGCAAAAATAGGAGAAGGGAAGGGAAAACAGCCATTGAAAACTCTATGAGGGTCGCTATGAGTCAGACAAGACTCATCAGCACCTCAAAACAAGGTAGTAACATTTGTCTCTGTGATTTGCAGCCATAAGATCAAGTCACCAAACATGACAGTTTACTTGCAATGGTTTGGGTACAAACTGGCTGGAGGAACTTTGTCATTTAAAGAAAGAAAAAAAATAACAAAAATAATACTGACCTATCTATTCTTTCACATTGCTCAGAAGATTAATTTTCCATGTCTCTCAAACTGAGCTCTGGGAGAAGAATGTGGCAATCTGCTCCCGAGGCAATCCTGAAACAACCAACCATTGAAAACCCTATGAGGGTTGCCATGAGTTGGACATGACTTGATGGCACATACCAACAAGAACAACAAACTCAGCTCATTTCTCCCTGGAAATTTTTTCCTTTCTATGACTGACACTCTCCACATCCTATCAGATTCCAAGTCCCAAGGAACGATTTTGCCTTTCATTTTCAGTATTTCTTTCTTTCAAAACCTATCCACTTCTTTTTTTAGGGGATGGGGACAGGGGGTGGATTGAACCCATGGCCTCATACATGCTTTTGCAAGTGCTCTACCACTGAGCCGCACTCCAAAATCCCATTTTATACTTATTTATTTATTTTTTTTTTATTTTCAGGCAGGGTCTCACTAAGTTGCACAGGCTGCCAGTGGCCTCAAATTTACAATCCTCCTGCCTCCACCTCCTACATTGCTGAGATTACAGGCATGTGCTGCTGCTCGTGGCTCACTTTAAATTTGTATTCTAATGAGTTTCTCTCTTTCTGCCTCCTGCCTCTCCTAATTTATTCTTTGTACCACTAGTGTTCATTTTTACTCACGCACACATCCATTCATTCATCAACTATTTACTGAGTACCTATGCTACAAGTAGATGTGGAAAATACAAATGTGAATATAATATTGATAGGAATGACATTTTTCATTGTGCCTCACACTGTTTCAAGTACATTATCTATTTCTCATTAAATTCTTTAAAAATTATAAGCAAGGTATGTTTTTACCCATACTTTAGAAATTAAAAGAAAAACACACCTAGGAAATATAAATTATTTATTTAAGCCTATAGTCTCTCTCATAAGGAATTCACTGAGAGAGTTTAGGCCTAGAGAAAAAGATGTATTTTCCCAGTTCTGCCAAGGAGGGTACATAGCTAGCACCATACTAGGATGACAGGAGAGAAAATGCATGATATACAATGATTGCCTGCAGCCATACCACTGTGGTGTTCAATTCCTTCAGATCTCAGAAGCTTAAGTGGGGTTGGACCTGGTTAGTACTTGGATGGGAGACTGCCTGGGAATACCAGATACTATAGGCTTGGGAGAAGGACCCAGAAACCCACTCCCAAAAAACAATCAGCCATTGAAAACCCTATGAGTAGCAGAGAAGCACTAACGGTACTGTTTTGCCTGTTTTGCATAGGGTCCCTATGAGTTGGACAATGACTGGATGGCACCTAGCAACCAACATACAATGATTGCTTTTGGGACATTAGTACTTCATTCTCTGGTGGGACCCTATTAAGAATAGCAGTCAGAATTCAGTTTGGCCCAAACTTATATCTGTACTTATGTGATAAAGTTTGGCTACAAGTAGCCACCACACATTGTGAACTATAACCTAATTTGATGTTTAAGTGAACTGCAACCTAACCTCGGAATGTAATCTCATGACCAAGCAACTGAATCTCAGCCAATCAGAGCAGCTGAACTTCTAGCCAATCAGGGGCTGGAAGCTACTAAAACATGACTGTACAAGGCAAATTCCACTTGTGACCAGTCAGATTGTTTCTGTACTTAGCTTCCTTTTGTCTGAGTATAAATATAAGGGGCTGGGGGTGGTGTGGCGGTTCAGTTTCTGTCCTGTTGCAGCAAGTGGAGTTGCCGTTAAAGCCAATGAAGAGCTGAAAAGCCAGGTTTGTTGTAATTTTATCTTTTAATAGGTCACAGGGCTACCAAATGCTGATCCAGTATTTGATCCCAGACTGTTGATGCAAGTACCCATGTACTCAGCATCTATGGATTGCTAAGGCAAGAAGTAGTGGGCAGTTTTTATCACAGCTGTCCATTCCCTAATCCTTTCCCATTGTTTAGAATGTTTCATTTCCTGTAGAGCCCTGTCTTGCATTTGGGAAGTTGAAACTATTCTTTTGTGCTCTGGAATAGCAGGTATAGAAGTTATGCTGTTGACGTTGTTGTTGTTGTTAGGTGCCATCGAGTCGGGTCCTGCTCATAGCGAATCTATGTATAACAGAATAGTAACTGAAATTCCACCATGGAGCTGTACATTTTGTGATGGGAGAGAGTACATTAGAGATGCAGGTAATGTTATGGCATCCTTACAGTTACTGAGACAATGCCAGCAACAGTGTCCAACATCAGTGATATCCACTACATGAGTACCTGCATGCTTGCCAGAGTATGTTACAAGCAAATGGCTTGTCCTCTCATTGTTGGCTCTTCCATGGTCTCTTCATTCCTGCCTTTTACCAGTTATATTACAAGGTGAAAAATACTGACAGTCTCATCAGATATAAAAGTTAGCCTAAAACATTCAAAATCATCAAGAAGACTATTTGAAACATTTATTTTTATATCTACAATTCTAAATGATGGTTCACTTCACTCTAAGATGACAAGTACACATGGTCCCATACTTTTAGTTGTTCTACTTAGGATTTTTCCACTTCAGCATGGTGCAGTATGCATGCAGTAGAAGTAGTAGATATTCAGTAGAAACTGTACTTCAGCTTTGGAATTTTGATCTTACAGGCTTGCTAGCCTGTACATGATTGTACATGATTGTACATTGTACATGATACAATCCACACTTGCCATCTCAGCAACAACAGTGCCACAACCCTAAGTCAGTCATATCATAGTGAGGAGGGCAGGAACCTGAAGCCCTATAGTGTGCTGGGACAGTGTGTTCTTTTCTTCTCCCTTTATTGGTAAATGTTGGTGGGGTACAAAGTAATACAGCATTGATCTTTTTCATTGTGCAACTGTTACATCACTTTTGGTTACACTTTTATCGTAAGGTTTATGGACCCTTTTGCCTAATATGTAGTAAAACTCATATGCATATTTGGGTTATGTTCCCCTATTTTTCCCATGTACTCATGAAGTTGCATTGTTTTATTGAGATGATCCTCTCCCCCTTTATCCCTCTACATTGATTCTCCTCTTCATCCTGCCTTCTGCAACTATTGTCAGTGCTTATCTGCTATTCATAGTTGTTAGGTACAGTCCAAGTCACTGTTGGACTCATATGACCCTATGCACAACAGACAATATGCTATTGTCATGCTTCTCTGTTATTTATAGGGTTTTTAATGGCTGATTGTATTTTGGGAGTGGGTTGCTTGGTCCTTTCCCCAAGCCTAAAGTACTAGGTGGTCTTCCATCCAAGTACTAACCAGGCCTGACCCTGCTTAGCTTTGGAGATCTGATGGGATCCAATGCCACAGTGGTACGGCTACAGATACTATTCATAGAGTATTCAGTAAATTAAAGAAGGTACCTAACTGCCGGGTCCAGATCCACTCATGATGGGTAGACAGAGTCCCCACATGAGGAAGAGTATCTTTAATAAAGGCATCGAAGGGAAAATCTACCAAAAAGGGAAAAAGTACCTTTTGCCTCGGAGGGAAAGTCTGCCGAGAGGGGAAGAGTACCTCCAAAAGGTCTCTTCATGGAAAGGGACTTGGAACCTCATCTTTTCTTTTTCTTAAATTTTAATTAGTCATATATAATCTTCTGGCTCTATGAGCAGTGCTGATTCAGATTGGTAATTGAAAAGCCCTAGCAGGCTTTCTTAGGGGAATTCCTGAATGACTTCCAACAGCATAAACTCCTTAAGTCAACACAAACAAAAGCCTTTGTACTGACAGCTCTACAGTAAGCAAATGATTCTGATAAGATAAAGCACCCATTTGTCATAACAAATGGACTCAGTGGGGTGGCATACAGGTAACAGTTAACTGCCCCTAATTCCTACATAAAGTTAAGAATAGTTAATTGAATTAGACACAGGAGGTGTAGGTGCTCAGGTCATCTTGGTTTATCTCTTTGAAGTAAAATACAGTTTGTCTCTGTGTTCATCTTTTGATTACCAACCTAACACTCAGGTGATAATTTAATCAAATGATTATTGATAAAACCTTGATGTAATCCATCAATGCTACCAACTTCCTTGTATTTTTTCTGACCTTTCGTAAGATTTAGTGAATTGTAATTCTGTATAAAAAGGCTGAGCTATCTGGAAATAAACGGAACAAGGTCACAGGGCCCCCGAGCTGCTTTGTCTGTTACCCATCACCAACTCCTCATCTGCCTTTGGGAATCCCTGGATTTTAGGCTGCAGCTGGACTGGGGCACCTAACACATTATAATATATGCTGGTGTTAAATGCTTTTCTCCAATGGGAGCCTAATACAAGTGTTCTAAGTACATTTAAGTCAGGTGAGGCTAATCTAGGATGTACAGTAGGTTAGGTATATTACATGGATTTCCAGCTTAAAACATTTTCAATTTAGGATGGGTTTACCAAGAAATCACCCCATCATAGTCAATCACCATGTTACATAGTTCATTATATATTATATAAGGTGAAGAGAACCACTATTTATTGCTTACCATTATTGTTACACATTGACTCTAAAGATGGAACAGTTGATTTCTATGCATGTGCCTCTTAGAGTTGAAAGGATTAAGTTTACATCTATCTCTATGTCTATATGTACAGATACAGAGATGGCTGCTCTGGCCCTGTCCAGCCTTACACCAGAACTTGCTTTGTAAAGAAATAGACATACAATGTTAGGGTATGGTGAATGACTATGTATAATTGTAAGTATAAATCTATGTTTTCTACTTAATACTTATCTATATGTTCGTATAGATAATATGTTGTTGTTGTTAGGTGCTACTGAGTTGGATCTGACATGTAGTGACCCTATGTAAAAGAGAATGAAACACAACCCAACAATGTGCCATGTACACAATCGTTTTTATGTTTAAGGCCATTGTTGCAGACACTGTGTCAATCCATCTAGTTGAGGGTTTTCCTTTTTTTGTTGACTTGCACCTCTCCCAAACATGATGTCCTCCAGGAATTGGTGCCTCCTAACACCATGTCCAAAATATGTAAGACACAGCCTAGCCATCCTTGCTTCTAAGGAGCACTCTGGTTGCACATTTAGGATGGATCTGTTGGTTCTTTTGGCAGTCCATGATATATTTAATATTTGTCTCCAGGACCATAATTAATTCAAATGCATCAATTCTTCTCCTGTTTCCCTTATTCATTTTCCATCTTTCACAAGCATATGATGTGAATGAAAACACCATAGCATGAGTCAGTTGCACTTTCATCTTCAATGTGACATCTTTACTTTTCAACACTTTAAAGAAGTCTTTTGCAACAGCTTTTCCCAATGCAGTGTCTCTTTTGATTTCTTACCTGCTGTTTCTGTGGGTGTTGATTGTAGAACCAAGTAAAGCAAAATCTTAGGCAACCTCAATCTTTTCTCCATTTATCATGAAGTTACTTTCTGACCCAGTTTCAAGGATTTTGGTTTTCTTGATGTTGAGGTGCAATCCATAATGACAAGCACCCCACAGAATCACTCACAACACACGGTGCTAATTGGTCCCTAGGAAATAAGGCATGTGGGAGGGGCCATAGAAGGAGCCCTCCTTTGCTCCTTTAGCTGAAATAGATTCCAAAGATAGGAAATGTTTAAATGTAACAAAATGAAACTTTTAAAACCTGAGGAAACCATGAAAGATTTTAGATGATAAACTTAATGTATTTGATCAAAACTGTTAGGAGATTACTATTATGTCAGTTTAGAAAAGCAAATATTTTCTTTCCTAATATGTGTATATTTTTAGGGACCATATTATTCATTAATATAATGACTATGTACATTAATATAGTTTATAGTGACTATATAAATTAACATATAGTGACTATATTATACATATACATATATTATGTCTTGTGGCTTTTGTTGTTAGGTGGCTACTGAGTCAGGTACAAATTAAAACAACCCTATGTACAACACACGCAACACTCCCCGACATTGTGCCATACCCAGTACTATATCAATGCTTCTCTACTCTTCATAGGGTTTTCAATGGCTGATTATTTCTGGAGTGGGCTGCTGGGTCCTTCTCCCATTATATATATATATGGGCTAGGATTTAGCTCAGTTGGTAGAGCGCTGTGCTGCAGTCTCTGAGGTCCCAGGATCAATTCCCAGCACCGCAAAAATGGGAGAAGGACCTGGCAATCCACTCCCAAGGCAATCCTGAAGCACTCAGCCATTAAAAACCCTATGAGGGTCACTATGAGTCGGATACCGACTCGACGGCACCTAACAACAACATATATGTATATGTATGTATGTATATATATGTATACATACATACATATATATACATACATACACACATATACGTGTGTGTGTGTGTGTGTGTGTGTGTTTGTGTGTGTTATGAATGTGATGACCTGGCAATTGTTCTTCTCTTGACAAAGAATAACAGCTACAAATTGGTTGCCCAGCCCCTTGCAACCATGCTTACCACCTGTTTCTTTCTGAGAGATATTGGTACAGGGCTGCCTTTCCTGACACTCTGTGTTAGAAAGTGGCTTCAAGGAGGTTCCCTGCAGCTCAGCCCAGCTCTGTACCAGAACTTGCTGTATTAAGCAAGCGATTCTTGTGCCACTTATTTTTGGAGAGCATTTTGCTCTAATCAAATTCCAGAGTTTCAACTCTAGTTCTGATAAATAATAGCTGTGTGATCTTGGGCAAATTACTTACCTTCTCTGTGCCTGTGCTTCATTGCTTGTAAATAGGGATAGTAATGCCTACCCTAAGAGGCGGTCGGGATAAATTACTGGACTAATTCTTTGCATAGTCCTTGACACTTTTTTTTTTTTAAACAGCACTAGGGGTTTGAACCATAGCCTCACACTTTACAACTGCTTTGGAAGTGGTCCACCACTGAGCTAGAGCCCAAGCCTATTTTTTATTTTTTGTTTTGAGATGTTGTTGTTGTTAGGTGCCATCGAGTCAGTATCGGACTCATAGTGACCCTCACAGGATTTTCAATGGCTGACTGTTTCGGGATTGCCTTGGGAGTGGATTGCCAGGTCCTTCTCCCATTTTTGTGGTGCTGGGAATTAAACTCGGGACCTCAGAGACTGCAGCGCAGCGCTCTACCAACTGAGCTAAATCCCAGCCCTTGTTTTGAGATAGGGTCTCTCTAAATTACTGCCTCTGGCCTGGAGCCTTCTCCTCCCCTGTTCTGCCTCCTGAGTCACTGAGATTATAGGCATGTGTGCCTGGCATCCTTTGTACTTATCATCAATTACTTCCTAATATCTGGAAAAGTTTAGGTCTATAGTGGTATCTATCCCTGTTTAAGGCTGGGATTTAGCTCAGTTGGTAGAGCTCTGAGCTGCAGTCCCTGAGGTCCTGAGTTCAATTCCAAGCACCATAAAAATGGGAGAAGGACCTGGCAATCCACTCCCAAGGCAATCCCGAAACAGCCATTGAAAACCCTGTGAGGGTCACTATGAGTCGGATACCGACTTGACGGCACCCAACAACAACAACAACAACATCCCTGTTTAAGTTCAGATTACATTGTGTTTGGGTGATAGTCTTTTAGGTTATAGTTTCTTTGTGTGGCTTTTCCTGATTTCATTTAAAAGGGAATTTTCTTCCATTTTACATTTCCTTTTTGTTGGGTGCAGGTACGGGTTGATTTCACCTGGGAAGAAATATCTCTTTGCCTCAGTTTTTCAGTGTAAATTAAGGAGGTTATTGTAATGTAGGGGAGGAAAAAGTAAATTTCCCTCTACTCTTCATGGTTCTTAGTTGGAGATGACCCTGTAACAAAAGGAACTTTTAATAATAGAAAGTCAAACACAAGATTGTTAACATGTACACCTCATGTATACGTGGAGATACCCAGAGCAATGAGTAAATTTCAAGGAAGTGGCTTTAAAGTCAGACTTAAATACTGTCTTTGATTGAAACACAGAAAGAAAGGTGTTGGAGAGGCCAGTTATGGGTAGGTGACCAAGAATATCTGAAGAAATAAGAATAAGGTCTGTTATGCAGACTTAAGTTGATGCTTTCTCCATTGATAAGAATCTCCAGAGATTTAGAGTCCTCCTCTTTTTCCTGATGCAGAGAGGGGGACACCCTCACAAATAGGGATTTCCTTTATAGATGTTAATTTTCCTTATAAAAGGGTTACTTCTACTATGTTTTTAGAGCATCTGTGCCTGCAGTTTCTCAGAATAATCAGCTGAAAATAATCCTTATGCAAAAGAAATATATTTTAGGGTGGCATATTCTGGTCTCCTACACTATACATATACAACATATCTGTGATGATTTCTATAGTTATACTAAGAAGATATTCATATATTCATTCTCTTTCTCCCCTTTGATTTTATTCCATGTATGCTTGGATATTTTGTTTAATTTATTACAGAAAAAGGAAATTTCTTTCTCACACTTCTGGAGACTAGGAAGTCGAACATAAGGTGCTGATAAGGGTCTTCTTGCGGTGACATCTATGGTGGAAGGCAAGAGAGGTTTGGGTATTTTAAAGAATGCTCATTTTTCCAGAAATGATTCAGATACCTTGAGATGGGTTCCCCCCTCTTGCTCCTCCATTATTTTGTTTTTAGCTTTAAAATCCCTAAACATTTATCTCACTGAATGCTATCAAGTTTGAGGGGCATGGAGAGGATGTGATACAATTGCCTCTGATTTTCAATAAGTAACCAGTAAATAATAGGCATAGTTTGATTTGGGAAAATTTTAAAGTTCCTTTCTCCAGAAGTTATAGAAACATATTTTGTTATTTTGTTGTTAGTTGCCTGTCAAATCATGATAGAAATTTATAGACAAGAAACATTTATCTTCATTTTCCTAATTTTATTTTGAATGGCAATGGTGGTTAGGGATACTGCACCCCAATGCCACTACTCATCCTGAGGAGCTTCGCTTCTTGGGACCTGTGTTGTAGTTGTTGTTAGGTGCCATTCAGTTTGATCCAACTCATAGCAGCCCTATGTACAACAAAATGAAACACTTCCCGACCCTGTGTGGTGCCCAGCACTATGTCAGTGCTTCTCTGCTATTTATAGGGTTCTCAGTGGCTTATTGTTTTGGGAATTGCTTCAGGAATGGATTGTCACATCCTTCTCCCATTACTGGGGTGCTGGGAATCGAACTTAGGGCCTCATCGCAGAGCAGTACTCCACTAACTGAGCTAAACCCCAGCCCCTCGGGACCTATACTCAGGTGAAAGCCAGGTCCTGGGCTCCATTACAAAAAAGCATTTTAGGATGAGTCAGTAAGAGAGTGAAGCATGTTGAAGTTTATTAGACACGGGAAAGGGATAGTACACACTTTAGAGTGAGTGTGGGTGGAGGTGCACTTTTGTGCCCCCACAATGAATATACATGTGATACTGTGTGCTCTGAAGTTACATTGTCCCCCCAAAAGGATGCAACTTACAGCTCAATCCAAAGTGCCAAGAAAGAGCAATAAGCTGGTTCCTCTAGTCCTCTCCATCTCAAAGAACTTCCTCCTCTGTAAATGAACTCCCCAGACTTGGGGGCAAGAAAGGGGCCACTGACAAGATGGAAATTCTTGGCACACTTCTCATCTAAGAAGCTTCTTTTTAGTAGTGTAAGATCACAAGGAGACCCCAGATCAACAGATATGAAAGGGGTGTTGGTAGGATGCACATGTCCAAATGGCCAAACGAGTTCCTACAAGGAAACTGTCCAGGCACGTGTCCATTGCAACTGGTCCCCAGCATTGTCTGCAACATTCCTAGAGAAGCACAGGATCACAGAGGGGAGAGCAAGGCCAAACCCAACAGCTACATACATTCCCCAATCCAAGTATAGCTATCCCAACATTCCCATAAAAAACATCTCTCAAGATAATGCCTCCATGCAGGTAGGTCCCACACCAGCCCTCCTGTAGTTGACTATCAACTGGTGAGACCCAAACCAGATCCTTAGGTGAGGGCCCTCCTCCCTCCCATGTCCCCCAAATCCTCCCTCCCTTCTGTCCTGCCTCATAAGTACAGCAGATGTTTAGTTAACTCCTCTTTGAAATTATATAGTGTTTCTCCATACAGGACAGGGCTGATATCTCTACATGGGCATAGTAGAGGTGTTGTGAGGATCAAATCAGCTAATGTATATAAAGCACTTGGAATCATGCCTGGTTCCTGGCATGTACTAAGCACTCAGTTACTATTTACTATTATTGTTATCCTCTCTGGTCCTGCAGGAAGAAATTCTTTTTTGGAAAATGTCTTCCTAAGCATTGAGCAGTGATCACTTTATATCACACACACCACTCCCTTTCACCTTGTTTCCCATGGCCAGATGCACACAAAGAAGCCCCACAGGGATACAAAGGCCTCTTTTTGTGGCTCTTCTACTAAATTTAAGTTGTATGGCTCATCTCAGCTTGTCTTCCTTTATTCAGATTAAAAACCCCTTGGTGAAATCACTTTCAAGTTGCACTTGAAATGCAGAGTTCAAACTGCCCCTGTGGCCCATGCTTTTACAGGTTGAAATACATCAGTGCAGCTGCGAATTTGAACATGTTGACTATCTATGTCAAGAGCCTTCATTTCTGATGATTTTATTCCCATCTCACATAGAGTCAGGGCACACCTGGCCTAGTAGTTGAAAGGCACAGCATTGAGCCTCAGCAGGCCTCCACTTGAGGATTTTTTTAGTAGCTAT
Organism: Pedetes capensis; assembly: GCA_007922755.1. Lineage (NCBI taxonomy): Eukaryota > Metazoa > Chordata > Mammalia > Rodentia > Pedetidae > Pedetes > Pedetes capensis. Next base: position 15,777 of record VMDO01010985.1, read on the forward strand.
GTGACCCCAGTGAGGTACCTAAAAGCTCAGTGCCTGAGCTTCCTTATTTCTTTTTATGAAGAGGACCAGCTGTTTTCAATAAGATCCTCTCCTATGTCCTCCATTTCTAATAGATAATTTGCATTTCTAGGCACTGGACTGAGGAGCTTCATATAACTGCAGACTAGTTTCTGTCAGCGATTAGAAATACACTGCCTTTTGCTTTGTTTTATAGAAAGCAGTGTTTTGCAGTGGTTAAGCATATGGGTTTTGGAAGAAAAAAGACCTGGGTTTTTACACTTGTTATATTACTTTCTGGAGAAGGGCCTGGCAATCCACTCCCAAGGCAATCCCGAAAACAGTCAGCCATTGAAAACCCTATGAGGGTCGCTATGAGTTGGATACCGACTCCATGGCACCCAACAACAACAACAACAACATATTACTTTCTAGTTACGTGCTCTTGGGCATTGCCATTATTTGAATGTTTGTGTCCCCTCCAAGGTGCCTGTTGAAACTTAATCCCCAGTGAGGCCTTCATATTGAAAGTCACACCTTCATTTGACCTTCTTATTCTGTTCTGACCTCTGGCTACCTATCTGACCTTATCTCCTATTATGATCCTTCTCCTTACTGGACTCCAACTGCATCAACATGTTTGCTGTTTCTCAAATAATCCAGTCATACTGTACTCCCATCTGTGAGTTGTAAACTTGCTCTTCCTTCCATACAGCCACAGGATTCGTCCCCTCATTTCCTTTAAGTCTTTTTGCAAATTTCTCATTATTATGCTGGCTTTTCCTATTTCATGTAGCAATAACCCTCCCAGTGCTGCTTATCCCTCATTTGCTTTCTCCATAGCATTTACCATAACCTATTGTATATATTTGTATGTGTGATATATTTATCTAAGAATGCAAGATTATTAGAGATGCAACCTTTGGTGTTTGTTGTGTCCTTGGTGCCTAAACAGTACCTAAACCAAAATAGAACTTCAGTAAACAATCTACACAGGATTCTAATCTGTGTCTGATGTTGTAGCCCTCTAAGACTATTGAAGGGATGTAGATAAGATTCAAGAATATATGGTATATGAGGAATAGAGGGGTGAAATGAATGACAGGTGCAAGTATGAGAAGTCTCAGTGGTTGATGCTTGGTAGAAGCAGCCATTTTGAGGCAGGATAGAAAGAGAGGGAAATTTGGGGAACATAATAAGGAAAGCCCTCACCCAGCGATGAAGTTTAAGTCCCTCCAGCTGAGAGTCAAGGACTCTGACACAGCTACTAAGACAACTGCCGTAAAAACTGCATACATAGAAACATTATTTTGAGATACACTTTAAATGAAAAAATGTTAAAATAGGTGTACTTGGAGTTAAAATATATATGAGCGTTGAGTTTGACCTTGGTTTTTCCTCGGTATTTTGTGCTTCTTTGAGAACCTCACAGATGGAAACATGGGCCATGTCAGGACATGTCCCAACAGCTCCCTTGTGACTTTTTTCTATACAATATACCTCCTGGACCACCTTATAATCTCACTTTACAAAAAGGAAGTTCTTACAATAGAAGGTATACCAACATGTTCCTTTTAAAACCCTAGACATGGAATTTCTTTTGATCTAGTACCTGTGGCTCTCCCCTAAAGCAATGTGTCTTATAAAGCCATCTCCCAATCTCATTTGCTGGAAGGAGTGCTTAGAGTGGCCCATTGTCCTAGACTTTGAATTGTAGGTTGCATCTTTTGAGCAGTGTAACCCCAAGGCGCATAAAAATCTATGAATAAACATTGTAAAAACACCTAAGGGCGCCTCTCTCTCTAGACTCCCACTGCACTAGCTCGGAAGTAGGTGTAATCTCTTACCCTTTATCTAATAAACCCAAAATGCTGATTTACTTCTCTGTTACACCCTGAAATTCTTTCCAGTGACTGATACAAGGACCTGTCATCTCCCATGAGTGGAGGTCTGATGAAAAGAACTCCTCAGGACAAATGGTAACATTGGGGTACAGTGCCCTTAAACTCCATGACAATTTGAGTCTTACCAGCTGAAAAACAACTAAGAAAACTACCCTTGAACAGGATTCACAAGAAATAAGAGACCCTAGGGTAATTATTAATCTTCTGGAGGATTTATTAATTACTAGCCATGCCCAGCCTGAGAAATCTCCAAGCTAGGTCCTTTAAGGGATTCAGCAGAGGGCGGTCCCTCTGCAAGGGTGCAAAAAATTAGCCAAGCAGATTATAGAAGCAGAACAGCATTGATTTTACATGGGAGGTGGGTGAAGGGAGGATTTTACAGGTGGCATGGGGATGGCGGGGACAGAGACTTAATGGTTACAGAGTTGTGAAATTATCCAAAAGAATACTCCTGAGATTTTTAACTTACAGAAAATACCTTATACAAAACATGAATTTCTGAGTCATTAACAATCACCACTTCTTCCATGAGGAGATGTATGAACTCACAAGGTGCAAGAATCAGTACCATAATTAGGCAATTACAGAAAACATATTTTACGAGTTTCTTATAAAAGTAGAGACCATCAGCTAATCAACTAGAGGGAAAAGGGGACATTTAAGGGGGAACTTTTTGGGCCCACTTCACTGTGAGACCTGCCTGCATAGAGACATTATCCTGAGAAATTTTTTAAATGAAAGTATTAAAAATAGCTATATTTGCAGTTATAAATGTATGTAATCTTTGAGTTTAAGTTACTCTCCCCTCTGCAGTCCTGTGCTTCTCTGAGAATATTACAAACAACACTAGGGACCATGTTTACAATTAACAAATGCCTAGACAGCTTCCTTGTAAGAATGCCTTTGGCCATTTTAGCACGGGCATCCTAACTGCACCCCTTCCTTATCTGGAAACCTAAACAATATACCTCCTAAGCCTCCTTATGGTCTCACTATACAAAAGAGAATACCAAATTTTCTATCTTATCAGAACCCCCCTCTTGACCCCAAACCTAAGAAGCTCATACACAGAAAAGGAAGTTCTTTATTAACACTTTGGATTGAATTGTAAATTACATCTTTTTCTTTGAGAAATGTAACTAAGAAGGCACAAAATTACATATAAATCCATTGTAAAGGCATCAAAGTATACCTCTCTCTGCATATACCCACTGAAACATGTACTATCCCTTTTCCTGAGTTAATAAACTTAAAACTACTTCACTCTCTTACTGACTTAACCTAAAATTCTTTTTGGCAACCCAGCCAAGGACCTGGCTTTCACCTGAGTGGAGGTCCCAAGAGGGGAAATTTCAGGGCAGATAGTAAGGTTGGGTAATTGCAGGTGACAATTTCATCTGGACTGGCGTGCCTTGTGGATGTTTCTGATATGAGTCAGACTGTTGATGGAAGCCTTGTCTGAAACTGAATATGCCCATTCCTTGATTAAAACCCTTTAAGTGTTCTAGATTCTAATCTGCAGTCTTTCAACAACTTTAGAGGGCTACAAAATCAGATGAGGATTAGAATACTGTGTGGATTGGATTTGCACAAAATTCTAATCGGTATCTGATTTTGGAGCCCTCTAAAAACTGTTGGAAGAGTGCAGATTACAATTGAGAACATGCAGTATTTTCCTGTGAGGGACCATGACATGTGCCTATAATCCTAGTGACTCAGGAGATTGAGGCAGGAGGATCGTGAGTTCAAGGCCAGAGGCAGCCTGCACAACTTGGTGAGATACTGTCTAAAAATAAAAAAAAAAAAATAGGAAATGGGATGCGAGTGCAGTTCAGTGCCTGAGCACTTGTCTAGCATGTATGATACCCTGAGTTCAACTCCCTAGTACTGTAAAGGAAAGAAAGAAAGACCCAAACCTTTAATATTTTCCTAACATCAGGAGTTAGTAAACTATAGTGTATAGTGTATGGGTGAAATCCACTCTGATGCCTGTTTTTGTAAATAAAGTTTTATTGGATCACAGCCACACTCACTGATCAATTGCATATGGCTGCTTTCCTACTGTAACAGCACAGTTGAATAGTTGCAAAAGGGAACAGATGGCCCACGGAAACTAACATATTTATATCTTGTCCTTTACAAAAAAGGTTCTCTCATCCCTGCTATTGGCTAAGTAAAGCACAATGTTCTTCAGACCTGCCTCCTATCTAGAAGAACAGTGTGGGATTTGGCTAAGAGTTTGGAATAGTACAGGTTCGGATATCAATTTAGCCAATTATTAGCTGTGGGGACTTGTGTGAGTTACTTACCCTTTCTGAGCTTTAATCTCTTCATTTAGAAAACAAGGATCATAATGGTGATTGTGTCAGTTGTTGTTAGGATTAAATTGTCTTTGAGTAAGACTCTTACCACACAGCTTGCCATATAACAGACATGCACATAATTTAATCTATGATTTTTATTGCTGACTGGTTACTTCATCCCTCGTGCCTTATTTATTATTAATACTCAACTGCTGAGAGTTCCTGAACACTGCAAGTTGCTTCCTGCTTCCCTAGCTTGCCTTCTTATTTCCTTTGCATGAAACACATAATTGGAACTTTACTTGCCTCTGCAGACCTCCACTGAGGCTCCTTCTCCTCTCAGAAGACTTTCCTACAAGCCATCAGTAGACCCTCTACCCATGTAAACACTGTGGTCTTATAGTGCCTTTGTAGTCAGTTCCCCTCCCTTAGGATGTCATACATCAAGTCAAAGTGATTTAAGTTCTGTCTTTCAGACTAAAAGCTCCTGGAGGTGTGGGGGAAGGGAGTTCTTGTCTTTTTATTCCCAGTACTCAGTAAAGTACCTGAAATATAGCTAATGGTTTGGACTAAATCAATCACCGTACAGAGGGGATATTCTTTTTTATTTATTCTTCTGTGTGCATGTGCTGCTTATAGTTGTTTCTGATTGAAAGAAGAACATTCGTGTTGGCTTAGGCTTCCTGCAAGGAGTGAGGAAGGGGTTGCCACAGCTCACAGGCTGCTCTGAAAGGCTCTGCTGGACAAGGAAAGACTTCAGGGACAGTGCAATCAATTCCCTATGCAGATGGCTGTGGTGGAATGGAATAAGCAATGCACTATCTTTCTGAAAGCTTGAGTTCTGCCTCCGCTACTTTATAACTTTAGTTTGTTACTTCTCTCAGCCTAAGTATCCATGTCAGAAAGCTGAAGAAAATTCTTCTCTGATGGACTGACTATAAGGAATCAAGAGATAAGGTTAATAAAAGTTGTTCATAAATTGATATATAAACATGAAGCACAGTTACTTACACCATTTAAATGGACCCACTGTTGTGGTTGATTGTGTGGAGAACAGAAATGGGACTGTAATGGGTTTGTTTATAAATTATTGCATTCAGCAAACACAGAGATAGTCCTAGGTGATAGCTTAGTCTATCAGATTAATGCAGGGCATAAGGACTTGAGTGGCAAATATATTAATAGAAACTAGTTATTTGACCTAAAAATGTAATATTCTTGAAAATATTCCTTCAGCAAGGGAAACAATCAACAGAATTAAGGGAGAGCCTACAGAATGGGAGAGAATCTCTGCATCCTACACATCTGGCATAGGACTAATTTAAAGAATATACAAAGAACTTAAGAAAGCAAATACCAAGACAACAAATAACCCAGTATATAAGTGGGCAACGGAAATGAACAGATAATTCTCAAAGGAAGAAGTTCAAAGGGCCGAGAAACACAGAAAAAATATCCTTAGCCATTAGAGAAATACAAAATAACACAACACTGAGATTCTATCTCCAGTAAGAATGGCCAAGATCAACAAAAGAAAGAACAAGTGCTGGCCAGGATGCAGAGAAAAAGAAACCCTTTTACACTGCTGGTGGGATTATAAATGAGTTCAACCTCTTTGGAAATCAATATAGAAACACATTAGAAAACTAAGAATAGAACTACTGTATAACCCAGCTATAATACTCCTGGGAATATACCCAAAAGGATAAGTCATCATACCACAGGGACACTTACATTTCCATATTTAATGCAGCATTCTTCACAATCACAAAGGTATGGAATCAACCAAGATGTCCATCAAGAGAGGAATGGATTTTAAAAAGTTGTTGTATATATACACAATGGATTATTACTGAGCATTGAAAAAGAATGAAATATTGTTTGTAGCAAAATGAGTGGAATAGGAGAATATCATCTTAAATGAATGAACCCAGGCCCCAAAAGAAATGCCATATGTTCTCTCTCATATCTGCAAGCTAAATTTAACTTAGAGGAAGAAAAAATTAAAATTATACATATGTAGATATGTTTTAAAAAGGAACAATCAGACTTATCTAAGAAAGTATAAGCTGAGTAGAAAGAAGTGGGGCGGACACTAGTTGGGGAGAGCAAAGGTTATGGAAGTAGAGATTGGGAAGGGAAATAATGCAGAGAGATATAGGAGGAAAGGATAATCTCAAATTATATGATGCAACTACACAAATATGTGGGAAAAATAGGGGAATACAACCCATAATTGCATAGAAATTGTACTACATATTAATCAAAGGGTTCCATAAATTATGTAATTTGATGAAAGTGTAACCAAAAATGATGTAATTATAGCACAATGGAAATAGCAAAAGCCTTATTACTCTGTATCACCACCAACATTTGTTAATAAAGGGGAAAAAAGAAAATATTCCTTCACAGATGACAACGCAATTATCCAAAAAATGACCTTAAGGTATTTTATTTTAGTGTGATAGTTATCCCTATAACCCCAAAACAGAATGACAATCCTGTTTGTACTTTCTGTGTCATATAACAAACTAGAAACTTAGCAAATTAAAACAGCAAAATTTTTTTATTTGGGTTTCTGTGGGTTTGGAGTCTGGGATGATTGAATTGGGTCCTCCTCTTAGTTTTTCATCAGGATTGGAGGAAGACTCATTAATAATCTATGTTATGTAGATGACACAACGTTGCTTGCTGAAAGTGAAAGATTTGAAACATTTACTGATGAAGATCAAAGAACACAGCCTTCAGTATAGATTGTACCTTAATGTTAACAAAACAAAAATCCCCACAACTGGGTCAGTAAGCAACTTCATGATAAATGGAGAAAAGATTGAAGTTGTCCAAGATTTTACTTTACTTGATTCTAACAGTCAACACCCACAAAAGCAGCAATCAAGAAATCAAATGACACATTGCATTGGGAAAACCTATTGCAAAAAATCTCTTTAAAGTATTGAAAAGTAAAGATGTCACATTTAAGAAAAAGTTGTGCCTGACTCGTGCCATGGTATTTTCAGTTACATCATATGCTTGTGCAAGCTGAAAAATGAATAAGGGAGAGAGGAGAAGAATTGATACTTTTGAATTATAGTGCTGGTGACAAATACTGACTGTACTATGGGCTTTCAAAAGAACCAACAGATCCATCCTAGAAGTGCAACCAGAGTGCTCCTTGCAAGCAAGGATAGGTAGCCTGTGTCTTATGTATTTTGGACATAGTTTTAGGAGGGACAATGCCTGCAGAAGGATATCATGTTTGGGAGCGTGATGGGTCAGCCAAAAAAAAAAAAAAAAAAGGAAAACCCTCAACTAAGTGGTTTGACACAACAGGCTTCAACAATAGACTTAAACATAAAAAGGATCATGATTATGGCACAGTGTCAGGTAGTGTTTTGTTCTGTTGTATATAGGGTTGCTATAAGTTGGACCCAACCCAACATCAAATAACATCTTACTGTGTCATAAAGTTGCTGTCAGCTAGGGCTGAGTTCTCATCAAAGGCTCAACTGGAGAAGGATCTGCTTCCAACCTCCCTAAGTTGTTGGCAGAATCATTTTCTTGAGGCTCCAGGATTCATGGCAGCTTGCCTTTTGGAAGTGTGTGCAAGTGGGAGAGAAAAAGATAGTTGTTTCTAACAAGTACACATGATCACGTATATCCTACTATCTTTGTCATATTGGATTGGTTAAAAGCAATCCACAAGTCTCGTCATATTCAAGGGGACGAGATGGTACAAAGGTGTGGATACCAGGAGGTAGGAATCACTGGAGCTGCCTTAAAGTCTGTCCTCCATACCATACAAAGTATTTTGCATTAGTTAGCTTTATGATACTGTAACAAAATGCCAGAGAAAGTCAAAGGGAGAAAAGGTTTGCTTTGGTTCACTGTTTTAGAGATTTTGGTCCATTGATTCTTAGCTGTTTTTTTCTGGGCCTATTGTGAGGCAAAACATCATGACCAGTAGTCCATGAAGGGATGGAAGGCATTATCCTGTAAGATAATGCACCCTGTGACCTGCTTCCTCCTAATAGGCCCCACTTCATAAAGTTGCAAACACCTCCCAATTGCCCACTAAGTTGTGAATTCATCAACAGATTAAACTGTTGATGAAATTAAAGTCCTTAGGATCCAGTGACTTCCAATAGGTCACCCACCTCTGAACACTACTACAGTGGGCACCAATCCTTTAACACACAAGCTTCTGGGGGGCATTTCAAATAAAATCATAACATATTTCATTTCTTCATTGAGTAGCAGCACATTGAGTAGCAGTGTGTGTGTGTGTGTGTGTGTGTGTGTGTGTGTGTGTCCGTGTCCAGGAGATGACATGCTTAATGAGAAAAGAGGCTTTTGTCTCTCTTGTTTGTAGTTGTGTCTTTATCCAGAAGAGTACCCAGCACACAGACGATGCTCAATGGATATTTGTGGAAAGAATGAATCAATGAACAAATAAATACCTGCTTTGTGCATGAAACTTGACAGTTTGCTTGTACAATGGCAAAAACACAATATATTTAGTTTGCAGCATTTTGTACATGGGAACAGCATAAATCATTATCCTTTTAGTGATAAAAAACTCTAAATTGTTGAAGTCTTCAACAAGAATTACAGGATTATTCTGAACTTGGGGAAGACATGTAGCTATTACATTTCTGAAGCCCAGTGAGTTTTATGATGTGAAATTTATGACCAAGTCACCTTTCTAAAAATAATTTTGAGAAAATAGAACTTTCAAGCTGGGGAATTCTAACATAATTAAAAAAGCACTTGACCCTGCCTCTTCTCCATCAAAATCTCTTTTCTATTTTGCATAGGATAAATTTTTATCTTAGCCTCTGAAGAGTTATGGTCTGCAGTAACTTGTAATGTAAATGTGCTAAAGAGAAATCCTTAACATTATAAAACTACAGAATTGTTGTCACTTTAGGGTTCCTTGGTCCTGAATATGGAAAAAAATAGTATCTTATGATTGTTGCAGAGGTTTTTCTTGTTTATAGTCAAATGCCAGTATCAAGAAGTAGATCCTTACTCCATCCTCATAAGAAGAAACTATTCCACTTCCCATATGTTGTTGTTGTTGTTGTTGTTAGGTGCCGTCAAGTCGGTATCCGACTCATAGCGACCCTCTGTACAACAGGGGAAACACTATCGTCAGTGCTTCTTTGCTGTTCACAGGGTTTTCAATGGCAGATTGATTTTTGGGAGGGGGTTGCCAAGTCCTTCTCCCAAACTTCCCATATAGTGGAGTATAAAAAGAAAAAAAAAGAGAAAAAGAAAACAGAATGTTTTTGGATGCCAAACAGCACATGGAGAGCTTTGTGTGCCAGAATGTCTGGGAACATCAGTGACAGGATGCCTTCTCACAGCTGCTGGAGCCCCTCTGACGAGAAGTCTTTATGGAAAAAAATAGGCAATCAACATTCTGCAAAGGATGACATTTTCTATTAAATTATCTCCACTTTTTATATAACACAGCTGCAACAGCTTTATGTGGCTTTTCCTAATGGTACCTCATCTTATAAGCACAAGGAGTAGCAAAATAGTTTGTCAAGGGCTCTCTAAATTCACAGTGTTCCAGAATAATGACTTTCCACCTCACCTGGAAGTTCCCAGCACACCAAGTTAGTCTCAAATGTCTGTATCTACTGGTTCCTATAACAAAACAAAGCATTAAAATGGGCCATTGAATATGAAGGGCAGATTATTATCACTGGCTTTCCCATAATGTCCTCCTAATGTAGGTGGTGCTGCTCTTCAAAAAAGCTGGGATATGTGTTGCTTGCTCATTTACAATATAGAACAGTGTCATATATATCCTGTCTCTAAACACTCAATGAATGAGTGGTCAATCAACTTCTCTAGGTTTTGTTTTAATTAAAAAGAAAGGTAGTTTGGTAGTTTTCATGTTCTAGTGACTTACTAATTAAATACCTTGGTTTTAAATCAGTATGTTTTCTAAATGCTCTCCTTCTTCTAGAGTAAATTGGTACTTTTTTGCAGGTATGTCTGATACTCCATATTATTCATACTATTGAAGTTCTCCAGACTAATCTAGATTGAGTACTTTGGGCCACTATATTTGATGCTTCATGTACTGAAGTGCTAATTTAGGGGTTGGGGGTGTACCTAGCATGCGTGAGGCCCTGGTTCCATTCCAGCACCAACACCTCCTAACTTTCATTGAGCTTTAATGTTCAGAAGAAATTCTGTAATTATTTGGATACATGTTGGATAGAAGATGTGTGAATTTCAGTTCACAAACTTTAAGTTTCAGTTTGTAGTATTTAATCTGAAAGATAAGAATATATCTTGCCTAGTTTTCTGGTTCTGCCATTGAAAACC
>VMDO01010985.1:26422-46017 GCA_007922755.1 Pedetes capensis
ATAACCTAAAAGTTACTTTAGAAAACTCTTTTCTGTCTCTGTTAATATCAATTACTCTACTATAGTCACTCAAATCATCTAATACTTTCCTTCCATATATTGATTTATCATAAACTTTGATTATATCTTTTATATGATATACTGGTGAATTAAGAGGGAGCTGCATAAACACAGGGACTGTTTGGCTCACCAGTGATTCCCAATACCTAGCACAATTTTTGGTACAAAATGGATCTTCTAGAATGTATACACATACACATATATATATATATATATATATATATATATATATATATATATATATATTTGGGAGAAGGACCCGGCAAGCCACTCCCAAAAATGAATCCGCCATTGAAAACCCTGTAAACAGCAGAGCAGCACTGACAATAGTGTTTTTCCTGTTGTATGTAGGGTTGTTATGAGTCAGATACCAACTCAATGGCATGTAACAACAACAACAACAACAGCAACAACAATAACATAGTACTAGCGAGTTGAACCCAAGGCCTTACACATACTAGGCAAATGCTCTACCACTGAGCTGCACTCTGAGCCCCTCTTTTATTTAATATTTTGAGACAGGGTCTTGCTAAGTTGCTCAGGCTTCCTCTGACCTTGAACTTGGGATGCTCCTGTCTTTGCCTCCCAAGTTACTGGGATTACAAGTGTGTGCCATGGCACCCAGTCTAGAAATACTGCTTGAATGAGTTGAAGAGTAGAGTCTTGCTAGGGGAAGTTCAGCGGCCTGATTTATTTTTAATATCTGTGTAAAGATTACTTGTGTAGGTATATATACCGAAGTTTGCTGATCTCATCTTATTAGACATTTATTTTCATCAGTCTTTTGTAACTATTATTTTTTTTGTGTGTATGGTGCTACAGATGGAACCTAGTACCTTGTGCATGCTATGCAAGCTCTCTACCATTGAGCTACACTCCACCCTCTTTTGCCATTTTATTTTTTGCAGTACTGAGGGGTTGAACCCAGGGCCTTGCACGTGCTAGGCAAGTGCTATACCATGGAAGTACACTCCGAGCCTCATTCTTTTATTTTTATTTTTTATTTTGAGTCAGGTTCTCACTATGGCATAGGCTGCCTCTGCCTTGAAATGAGGATCCTCTTGCCTCCATCTCCTAAATTGCTGAGATTATAGATCTGTGCCACAGTGCCTGTATCCCTTTTGCTATTTTATATTGTTCTTTATATTGGCTTATGAAATGTGTTATGGAATTTCAAAAGAAAAAGTAGGAAGAATATCAGTTTTACGTTAACTGATATGTTAAACTTAGGGACACGAGACAAGGTATCTAAATCCTAAAACTTAACATTTTCTCTTTTTTAATCATTTGCTATCAATGTTACACGATTAAAATATTCTTAATGTTCACATGTCCTTAATTTGTTGACATTCTGTCTTAAAATATTTAACATAAGCATATATTTATAAAAGGTGTTATTTCCACTATACTCAAAAAATACAAACTTGACTGGTTCACTGAAATCTCACCTCTTTTTGGCTGCTGGGAGGTTCTAATACAGCAAAGCTGCTTGAGAAATAGCATCATCATCTTGGAATTTTCATAGAAATGAAAGCAGTGCCACAAGTGCAGCCTAATTCAGAGCCCAGATAGCAATAGCCTACACTTTAAAACTATTATATCAAAAGCCTGTATGTAACTGATAAGATTATTTATTACCATGTTGAGGAATAAATTATGGAAGATAAAACTGACCACAAAATATGTTAGTATGTTCAAAATCAAATACTGTAGTCTCCTCTTATTCGTGATTTCCCTTTCTGTGGTTTCTGTTATCTGTAGTCAAATGCAGTGTGAAAATATTAAATAGAAAGTTCCAGAAATAAACAGAGAGCCCACATTCACATATTAATGACAAGAATGGAGTAAAGCCCCAGGAACTTCATTTTCCTGATGTGGCATGACTCAAAATGAGAAGAAACATAGTGACTGCAACAATGACTCAAACATAAAAAGATCATGTGCATGGCACAGTGTTGGGTAGTGTTTTGTTCTATTGTATATAGGGTTACTATGAGTTAGATCTGACTCGACAGCGCCCAACAAAACAAAAATATTTTATTATGGTTAATTTCTTACTATGTCTAATTTATAAATCAAATTTTATTATAGGTATCTATGTGTAGGAAAAAGCAGTACAGTGGTACCTTGGCACTGGACCTGCTCTATGCTCAAACATTTCAGTCCTCAGTCACAATGCTAAAACCTGTAGATGAGATACCATGCTTATTTGTGACAATTGGTGTGTAACAAAGGGGAAAATGTCACTTTTCATGTTTTAAAGCACTGAAGACCTATCCTGGTGCAGTGTTCACAATCTCGTGTTTTTTTTAAATATATGTATAGACATAAATATACCATATGGTCATCATGGTGCCAAAGAAACTGTGCTAAAAGTGAAGAAAAGATGAAAACAGTAAGAACACCAGTTGAATCAATAAAAGAGCTTGTTGCTAAGTATGTGAGTGGCATACATGTGTCTTAACCATTTGCAATGGTGCTGGAACCAATAAATATTCACATAATTTCTTATGGGAAAAAGGGCTTGGCACGTTGATTGATTGGCACTCATTCAGCCTCCCAGAACCAATTGTGGTACAGTGCCAAAGTACCACTGTATATATATATATATATATATATATATATATATATATGGCTCAGTACTATGCATGGTTTCAGGGACCCTCTAGGTGTCTTGGAATGTGGTCCATGTGGATGAGGAGGGTGTGCTGCACTATTTTAGAAACAAGTAGCATTTGCTTCAGTTTTTGGAGCAAACTAGTCTTCCCTCAAATGGCAAAGTACAATGATATTGAAGAAGGAAGTAGGTCAATTTAATGCTAATTACAAGGTCAAAATAGAAAGTAAATATCTGATTCTTTTCAAACTGGATCACACAAGCATAATAAGGTTTGTGCACACAGGGACAAAAAGACACCCTCTTTATGAAACATAAGGAAGTGTTACTGAGCAAAGTCTCACTACCCTATGCACATAGAAACCAATACTCTGGCACCAGGATTTTACAAAACAAACAAACAAACAAACAAAAGCTTTATTGAGCATTGGACTTGACAAGGAGACTGGGAGCTAAGAGGAGCTCAAATATGCCTCCCCAGTCAGTTGGAAGCAAGAGAATTTATAGAAAAGGTGAGGGAAGAAGTTGCTTGTGGATTGGATGGCATGTCTCCTTGTAGGTCACATGTTTCTTTCCAAGGCAGTTACCATATTTATATTCTATACAGGGAATTTTGAGCTTGTGAGGTCATTCACAGGAATAGCTGGCTGCTTCTGCTCATGTCCATTCTTGGAAAATCAGTTTTAAAGTGTAAGAATCATTAGCAGAAGGTCTGGAGGCTTTTCTTGAAAGACAACTTGAGGACTCCATTATTTAAGAAATTTATGTCTAGATGTGTCTGGGCCTTAGCCTATTTCAGTAGAACAGAACTGATGGCAGCCTGTGGCTGGTGTAGTAAAGCGTGCTTTGACCCCTGGAGAAGGCAGCACAGTAGAACTTTCTGGGGTGGGAGTGACACTGGCTACATCCAGGGCAGTATTTCTAAAAAGTCAAAAACTCAATAGAATCCAAAGGAGGAAGCAAAGAGAAGAATAGGTTTGCCTTTTTCGCCAATATGTAAATCTGAGTATTTATGCTATTCTAGGATAATATAAACTCGTTTCATTTCCCCTTGACCTAGTCACTGGTCATCTAAATGAGTCAGCATTGGTAGCTACATATTACTTCACGTGAACCAGAAAATGGGGAGGTGGGGCACTCCTTGGGCTGTGTTGTAAACTGAAGTGGGATGGTAGTGATTTTAAGGCACCTCTCTCAGGGTGCCTTATAGCCTTCAGGGATGACAAAGATGGTCCTGTATGGTAGAAGGAGGTAGACTGAGGACTTGTCAACATATGTGTAGTTTGCCCATGTATAAAATGAGAAGGTTGAGTTTCATAATCTGGAAATTTTCTTTCCGCTCATAAACTGCCATGACTACTTTCTCCTATTCCACTGCTCCACTGCCCATGTGCTAGTAAACTAGAGTGCTCACCATGGGCATAAGCTGCATAGGGCTTTCCTGTCTTTTTGCTTTTGTCCTCCTGTACCTTACCTCTCCATATCAGCACCTCTCAGACTGACTTATATAAATTTTTTATCAGCACTGAGGGGTCGAACCTAGGGCCTCACACATGCTAGGTAAGAGCTCCACCACTGAGCTGAACCAGCAAATTCTTTTTTAATTTTGGGGGGATATGGACTTGCTAAGTCACACAGACTGCCTCTGGCCTTGAACTCATGATCTTCCTGCCTTAGCCTCATGTGTTACTGGGGTTACAGACATGTGCCACAGTACCCAGCTTCAGCCTGACTTATATTTTAAGGCTCATCTCAAAATTCTTATCCTTTGTGACATCCCTCATGGAGACATTTTCTTTCCTCTCTCCCTCCCCCACTCTCCTCTTTCTCTTTCAACTTAGAGCTTTTCATTTCCATTTTCCATGACTCGACTGGTCTTTTATTATAGAGCAATAATCAACATTGAATTAACATTTTCTCAAGAGAGGTAATAACATGTGTCCCACTATCTTGAGGACTTCATTTTCCTCTCTACACATTATGAAACCTTTAAATTGGATGAAACTAATCTTCACTTTTCTCTTTGCAAAGGTCTTGTTCCTTTCTTGTTTCCTTGCCAAGTTTTGTCTAATCCAGGCCATTAATGGATCTTTGACTTCTATTAGCTTTTAGCTTATCTTTATAGAAAGAGAGGATCCATTTATTCCAATCTTATTAGCTCTAAATCTCTTTATTCACATAGAATACCCATGTGCCAACTCGTAAAGTCAACAATTCCTCAATCTTCATTTTAATTACATTAGATTCATTTCATCAAAAGATCTATTGAGCATGACTGACAGGTGCTGTATTTTAGGGATAAATAAGATAAAGTTCCCACCAACTGGTGACTTTCAATCTTAGGAGCAAGTTTAACCAACAACTCCATATTACAGTGTGGTAAGTTCTTCAGTAAAAAGGAAGCAAATAATTTTGCTTGGCCAGGGTGAGGTCTTATAACAAGCAAGGGCATATGAGAGGGATGTACATGAGTCTCACCAGAGAATGGAAGAAGTCACCTTTCTGCAAAAAAGAGAGCAGGAAAAGACTCAGAGCCATGATGATATATATTCTGTTCAAGGGAAAAGCAAGTAGTCTAGCCATTATGTCTGCTGTGTCAAGCTGTATGTGTAGATGAATGGAGAGAAGGTTGGAAAGAGACTGAGAAATGGTTATGAAAAACCTTGATTATAAATCGTTATCAAATTCTGCCATTGATTTAGTAATTTTGCAGAGAAGCCTGAAATGCTTATTATCATAGAGGGTCTTTTGATCATCTCATACTAGCTGGGACCTGAGCCTGTTTTTCAATTTTTCAAGGCAGTGAATAACCCTGGGTTCCCCCAAACACACCAGCTATGCATATTTGTTCAAGAGCAGCCCATTCCATCATGTGTGCACTTAAAAAGTTTTCTTTTGAAATAATTATAGATTCTAAGAAAGTTGCAAAGAGTACAAAAGGTCCCATTCACCTTTACCTCTGCTTTCCTCAATGGTGATATAGAATTATAGTATATCAAACCAGCAAATTGATGTTGTTACATTAGTATTAACAAGAACATAGGTCTGGACTATACTAGAGTGCTTTTCTAGCATGCCAAGGCCCTGGGTTCTATCCCCAACATCAAATGCACAAAATTAAATTTAAAAATAAGGAAAAGATGGCAAAGTAGATACTAAAAGAATATGTACTTTTTCAATTTTCATCATTTTATGAATGTATGCTTATGTGGGCCTCCAGCTGTAGCACTGTGGTGTCTGATCCTGTCAGATCTAAGAAGCTAAGAAGGGTCAGGCCTGGTTAGTACTTGGATGGGAGACCACCTGGGAACACCAGATACTGTAGGCCTGGGAGAATGACAGGGAAACCCACTCCCAAAATGCAATCAGCCATTGAAAACCCTATGAATAGGGGAGAAGCACTGACAATCGTGTTTTGTCTGTTGTATGTAGGGTGGCTATGAGTCAGACACTGACTGACTCCAAGGCACCTAACAACAACACTTATGTGAATGTGCATATATATATATATATATATATATATATATATATATATATGTATGTAATTTTCTCTTATGTATAGATTAGTATAACCATCACCACAAAATACAGAACTCTTCCATTGCTGAAAAGAACTCCTTCATACTATCTTACTGAATTTGCTTCCATACCCCACCCAACTTCCATCCTTGTTCCCAAACAACCACTGATCTGTTCTTCATTTCTATAACTTTGCAATTTCAAGGAATTTATATAAATGGAATTGTACTTATCATATATTCTTGAATCTAATCCACACCCTCTCAGCAATTTTTTTTTTATTGTTAGGTGCCATTGAGTCCGGTCTGACTAATAGTGACCCACATAGGGTTTTTAATGGCTGTTTGTTTCGGGATCACCTTGGGAGTGGATGGCCATGTCTTTCTCCCATTTTTGCAGTGTTGGGAATAGAACCCAGAACCTCAGAGACTGCAGAGCATCGCTCTACCAACTGAGCTAAATCCCAGCCTTCAACAATTTTAGAGGGCTACAAAATCAGATTCACATTGAAATCACATGTGGACTGCATTCATGCAAAGAGATCTCTTGATTCAGCTCTTGACTGAGAATCAACCCGCACATGATTATAATCCATGTCTGATTTTGTCACCCTTTAAAACTGTTGAAAGAGTGTGGATTAGATTCAAGAATATTCACTATGGAACCTTTGAGACATACTTCACTAAGCATATTGCTTGTGTAGTCTAATTGTGTTCTATATGTCATTAGTCCTTTTTATTGCTGTATGGTAGTCTATGTATGTACTAGAAGTTTTGTTTTCAACTGTTCCCCCATTGAAGGACATTAAAGTTATTTCTAGTATTTCACTATTATAAATAAAGCTGCTATGCATATTCATGTACAGGTTTTCGTGTTAACTTAAGTTTTCATTTCTCTGAGATTATGCCTAGTGGTGTGATGCAGGGTCACATAAGTGCATCTTTGGTTCTGTAAGAAACTCCCAAATAATTTTCTAGAGTGTTTGTACCATTTGACATTCCCATCACCCATATATTAGAGATCCAGTTTCTTCACATCATTGCCAATATTTTGCATTATCACTTGTTTTTATTTTAACTTTCTAAAAGTTGTATAGTGATATCTTACTGTGGGTTTTTTGTGAGGGAGGCAGTACTGGGGGAGAAGTTGAATTCAGGGCATCGCCCATGCTAGGCAAGTGCTCTACAGTGAGCTATGCACTCTGCCCTCCTGTCTTGTTCTGTTTTGTTTTGTTTTGCTTTGTTTGGTTTTTCAGACAGGGTCTTGATAAGTTTTGAAGGCTGCCTCTGGCCTAAAATTCATGATCCTCATGCCTCAGCCTCTCAAGTTACTGAGATTATAGGTACATGTGTTTTTAATTTGCATTTATCTAGTGGATCATTATTTAGAACACTTTCATGTGTTTATTGCCACCTGTATCTTCTCTTGTAGTAATACCTTTTATTTTTTCCTATTTTATAATGGAAATATATAGTTATTTCTAAAATAGTGTTCTACTGGGTTTTAAGCTGTACCACCCTGACATCCAATCCCATCAGACCTCAGAAGCTAAGCAGGGTCGAGCCTATTTAGTACTTGCATGGGAGACCGCCTGGGAACACCAGGTGCTGTAGGCTCTGGAGAAGGACCTGGCAATCCATTCCTCCCCTAAACAATAAGCCATTGAAACCCCTATGAATACCAGAGAAGCACTGACGTAGTGCTGGGCTTGGCACAATGTGGGCAAGTGCTTCATCTTTGGTACATAAGGTCACTATGAGTTGGATCTGACTTGATGGCACCTAACAACAAGAAGTAGGTTTTGAGAGTTACATTTATTGATATGTTGTTGTTGTTGTTGTTAGGTGCCGTCGAGTCATGTACAACTCATATTTACCCTCATAAGATTTTCAGTGGCTGTCTCAAGATTGCCTTGGGTGTGGATTGCCATGTCCTTTTCCCATTTTTGTGGTGCTGAGTATTGAACCTGGGACCTCAGAGATTGCAGAGCAGTGCTCTACCAACTGAGCTAAATCCTAGCCCCTTTTTTGATACAAAAAACCTTTTTTTCAGATTTATGATTTTGCAAAGTTTTCTCCCATTATAAAAGCCTTTCATTTTGATAAAGTCTAGTTTATTAAAAAAATTTTTTTTGTTTTTGGTGTCATGTCTGCCTAAGCACTAGATATTTGACTAGTACCAGGTCCCAAAGATATTCTCTTGTTTTCTTCTAAAAATGTCATAGCTTTATATTGTACATTTAAATTCATGATCCATTTTGAATTAATTTTTGCATACAGCATAAGGATTAGATCAAAGGTTTTGTTTGTTTTTGTATATGATGTCCAATTGTTGGAACCTAATTTGTTGGAAAAAAATATCCTTCCACCATTGAACTGCTTTTGCATCTTTGTAAAAAATAAATTGGGTGTATTTGTGTTGCTCTGTTTCTGGGTTCTGTATTCTGTTGTATTGATCTGTGTATCTATTCCTTCTCCAACAACACATTGTATTGGTTATTCTAGTTATATAATAAATCATGATTGCAGCTTTCTTTCATTTAGTTCTACATTGTCAAAATTGTTTTAGCTTTTCCATAAAAATTTTTCCATATGAATTTTTGCTTTTCCATATAAATTTTAGATCATGCTTATCTATATCTGCAAAAATTAAAAAAAAATCCTTTCTGGGACTTAGAAATAAATTCTGTTAAACCTATGGATCAACTTGGAGAAAACTAACATCCTTACAATAGTGAGTCTTCTAATCTACAAACAGATTCATTTACATCTTCTTTGTTGTATTTTGTATCTTTAGTATGCAGATCCTGTGTGTGTGTTTGGGCTGGGGTTTAGTTCAGTTAGTTGGTAGAGGGCTTGTTCTGCGGCCTTGGGTTCAATCCCCGGCACTACAAAAACAGGGGAAGGGCCTGACAACCCACTCTAGAATCAATCAACCATTGAAAACCCTAAGAATAACAGAAAAGCACTGACATAGTGTTGGGCTTGGCAGAGTGTTGGGGAGTATTTCATTCTGCATAGTGTTGCTATGAGTCAGACCCAACTCTGTGGCACCTAACAACAACAACAACAACAACAATAACAACAACAACAACGTGTGTGTGTTTTGTTAGATATTCATTTTTTCCTTTTACTCAATTGTAAATGGTTTCCTTATGTTTGTTGTTAGTAAGAATACAGTCGATTTTTGTTTTGTTAATCCTGTATCCTGTGACCTTGTATACTTACTAGTTCTGTGAACTTTTTGTACCTTTTTGGCCTATTCTTATAGATTTCTTGGGCTTTCCACCTAAACAACAGTGTTTTCTGAAAATGTTGTTTAGGTGCTGTTAAGTCGGGTCTGACTCATTGTGACCTCATGTACAAGGTAAGGAAACATTCTCCAAAACTATGCCACATTGTGCACTATTGTTAGTGCTTC
Source organism: Pedetes capensis (assembly GCA_007922755.1). Classification (NCBI taxonomy): domain Eukaryota; kingdom Metazoa; phylum Chordata; class Mammalia; order Rodentia; family Pedetidae; genus Pedetes; species Pedetes capensis. Next base: position 36,039 of record VMDO01010985.1, read on the forward strand.
TCTGCTATTCATAGAGTTTTCAATGGCAGGTTGTTTTGCAAGGGGATTGCCAGGCCTTTCTCCCTAGCCTGCAGCAGCTGGTATTCCTACGTGGTCTCCCATCTAAGGACTAACCAGATGGACCCTGCTTGGCTTCCGAGATCATCATTTCTGAAAATAGTGATAGTTTTATTTCTTTATTCCCAATCTGTATGCCTTCACTTCCTTTTCTTCCCTTATTTCAATGGCTAGATCTTTTGGTACTGTACAGAATAGGATTGATAAGAGTGGACATCCTTGCCTCCTTTCTAATCTTTGAAGGCAAACAGTCTTTCGCCTTTAAGTACAATACTAGCTATAATGTTTATGTAGATTTTCTTTATCAACTTGAGAAGTTCCCCTGTTCCTAATTTGCTGAGAGTTTAGATCATTAATTGTTGTTGTTGTTTTTGTTGTTGTTGTTAGATGTCATTGAGTTGGGTGTGACTCATAGCAACCTAATATACAGCATAATGAAAGAACACCTGGCACTGTGACATGTGTACAGTGTTTTTTTGTTTGAGCCCATTGTTGCAGTCATGGTGTTTCTTCTCATTCTGAGTCATGCCATATCAGCAAAAGGAGGTCCCAGGGGCTTTATATTTCCATCATTAAGGTTGACTCTACTTTGAGGAGGCAACTCTTCTCCAGTTGTTTTTTGAATGCCTTCCAGTCTGAGGGGCTCTTTTTCTGGCACCATATTTGACAGGGGCTGTGGCTTAGCTCAGGTGGTAGAGTGCTTGATCTACACTCTCTGAGGCCCTGGATTCAATACCTAGCACTGCAAATATGGAGAAGGATATGCAGCCCACTCCAAAAATAATCCCCAAACAATCAGCAATTAAAAATGCTATGAGGGTCACTATGAGTCTCACCCAACTCGACGGGCACCTAACAACAATAACATATTTGACAGTGCTTCTCTGCTATCATATAGTTTTCAATGGCTAATTGGTTTGGGACTGGGCTATCCAGTCCTTCTCCTTAGTCTGTCTTCATCTGCAAGCTCAGCTGAAACCTGGCCACCATGAGTGGCCCTGGTGGTACCTGAAATACCAGCAGCATAGATTTTAGCATCACAGTAACCATGCTAGCCCCCACAGCATGACAAGCTGACAGGTGTGGGGGATATTATTAATAGATATGGAATTTTGTCAAATTTTTTTTTGCATTACCTGATAGGATCATATGATTTTTCTTTTTTACCTTGTCAATACGGTAGATGATATTTCTTAATTAAATCAGCTTTGCATTTTTAGAAAAAAAACCACATGCTTGTGGCTCTTAATACTTTTATATATTCCTGGGTTCAATTTTTTACTATATTGTTGAGGATTTTTGCCTCTAAGTTTGCGAGAAATTTTGTGTCTACATTCTTGAGAGATTTTATCTGTAGTTTTCTACATCTACTTTTAAAGCATCAAAAAAATCTCAGAGATGTGTTTCTATAGCCATGTCCCCCCTGCGTTAGTGAGCTTGTGTGTTGCTGTGGCAAAATACCTAAAGGAAACAAACTTTGGGGAGAAAAGGTTTATTAGGGCTCACAGTGTAGAGAAGTTCAGTCCATAGATTCAGGGCAGTTATTGTGGCAGGGCAGGTTTCAGGGCCTGTGGCAGAGGACTTTATATCCTGGTGATCAGGAAGCAGAGGCAACTTATAGGAACCAAGGGCCCACTTAAAACCTTCAAAGACCTTCTACTAGTGACAAATCTCTGCAAGCTGGGTACTACCTCCCAAAGTTCCATAGCTTCCCAGGAGAGTACAACCAGCTGGGGACCAAATAGTCAAGCCTATGACCTTTGGGAAGCATTTTATATTTAAACAATAACACTCCCAAATTGCCTTCCGTTTTAGGAATGTAGGTTCTAAAAGAGCTCAATTTGTTCAATTAGTTGATTTGGCTTCCACTGCAATCTCCCACATCACCACCAAGGTAGGAGGATATTAGAAGATGTCATTTCCACTTGAAAATCTCAGCCAGGAGTATACATTAACCTTTTCAATTTGGTTGTTTACCTGTGCTGATGGTTTGAAATGTCCTTAGGAAGGGATTACAAATCTGAAAAGTCAGTATTTGCATTTTCTCATCTTATTACCAGTACTACATTGATAACCATACTTGTGGTAACAGGTTAAACTTACTTTGTTACATCTAAAAATTAATGGATCTGAAATATAATCAAGCAATGAAATATGATTACACAATAATAAAATTATTTTCCGTATTCTTCAATTTATCCTCTGTCCTCCCTGATATTAATAGCATCACATGTATCACATAAGACATTTTAAAATTCATCATATTCTCCAGATAGATATTGAGTCAGTCTGGCCATTTTTTGCTGGTATTGTAATTTCAAGATAAAAGCAAATCCCTTCTTTTATTCATACAGAATTCCAGAAGGCTTTGGGTACATGTTTGTGCAGGGCTGAAAATGGTACCTTCTAAAGGCACCATATTTCTATATATTTAGGCTTTTATGTTTATCTTGGGCTTGGGTTATTAGCGCAGTTGGTAGAGTGCTGCTGTTTGAGTTCTGAGGCCCTGGGTTTGACCCCCAGATTTGCGAAAATGGGAGAATGATGTGGCAGCCCACTCTTGAAGCAATCTGCTGTTGAAAACCCTATGAATAGCAGAGAAGCACTGACATAGTCCTGGGTATGGAACAGTGTTGGGGAATGTTTCATTCTGTTGTACATAGGATCCCTGTGAGTTGGACCTGACTCGACAACACCTAACAAAACAATATGTTTATCTTGTTTATCTTATATTGTTCTTGTTAGGTGCCGTTAAGCCATGTCCTACACATACAGACCCTCATAGGGTTTTGAATGGCTGATTGTTTCAAGATTGCTTCAGGAGTGGATTGCAATATCCATCTCCCATTTTTGCAGTGCTAGGAATCGAACCTGGGGCCTCAGAGATTGCAGAGCAGCACTCTACCAACTGAGCTAAATCCTAACCCCCTTATCTTATATACATAATCTATAAATCTTTCCCCCTTTTAATGGTCCAGTAATGGCTTCTCAAATTATTTTGTGACTGCACAGCAGAATACAATCATAGAACTTCAAGGCTGTAAAATGGGAGCTAGATCCATTTGACTCAAATGAATTCTCAGACTCAGACTGGTTAAGTGACTTGCTCAAGGGTTAACACAGAGTCATCATCAGAATCCCAACTAAGTACCAGGTCTCTGATTTGTCATAACAGTGCAAAACTTGTTGCTCACCATTTCCCCTTAACAAATTATAGATTTTAAATGTACAGCTTAATATGATTTTTATACAAATGCATTAGATTTGCATAGTTTAACTTTAGGGACTGTGATACTCATTTGAATGACAAACTTCACAAGGCTTAGATTTTAGGAGTGTGGAGTAGAGTACCAGACCTCTAGAAATTCTGTTGCTGGTTACTTGAAGAATCACTTGTCTAAGTGACTCTTGTTCTCCTGGTACTTTCATTCCTACTAACTCAGAATAGAAAAATACATGTCCCCAACTCATACTTAACTAACTTTTAATCCCTTTGACCTTTGCTGCTGTTCATTTATCAGCTAGGAGCCCCTCTTAAACTAGGAATTAGAGGAAGGAGGAAGAAAGACTCTCAGTTGGCCGAAGCTGCCAAACCTAGGTAGAGTTAGTGCAGTTGCTGGCGTAGATTGTGCAAATTTCAACTTCAGTCTGAAGAAACTAATTGAGTTGACAAAACTAAGTCTTGGAGTGTCTCTGAAGAAATGTAGGCATAAGGGAAAAGATTCACCAGATTGAGATGAGAATTATGCAGTATCTTGAAAATAGGAAACTGCTGTAAAATTCTTCAAAATTTTCAGTTTAAGAATTATTTCTTTATTCATCTTGTTGTTATTCATGGCATTTTGCACCCAGCAGAGATTCAATAATATTTGTTGAAGAAATATTCCACAGTGATTTCATCTTTTTAACTCTCAAAAGGTCACTTAATATACTACAATAAACTGAAAGAGATTTTACTATTTTCTATCAACTTCACCACTTGTTATTTTGAAAGTGTTTTAGGAATTTATGTATAGAGTGTAGTGGATTTAGAATCAATTATTTACTTATATTTATTTATTTATTTACTTATTTACTGGTGCTGGGAATTGGTACCTAGGGCTTGATTTGAGGACTTGTGTATGTTTAGGCAATTGCTGTACCACTAAGTCACACTCCCAGCCCTGAAATCTGTTTTAATTGTTTTATTGAGACAGGTTCTTGCTATCTAGCTGAGGCTGTCCCAAAACTTACTATGTAGTCCATGCTGAACTTGAACTTGGGATTCCTCTGATGCTTCCTCCTAAATGCTGGGATTATAGATAGGTATGAGCCACTAAGCCCAGCTTTTTTTTTTTTTTTTTTTTTTTTGCTTTTACATTTTGTTTTGTTTTGTTTTGTCAAGACAGAGTCTCACTATGTAGCCATGGCTGGCCTTGAACTTACTGTGTAGCCCTGGCTGGCCTCAAATTGTAATCTTTAAAAAAATATTTTTGTTAGTAATTTTTTTAGTTTTGTACAACTTAATGGGTTTTATTATGACATTTTCATACATGCATATCATTGTATATTGCTCATGCTCACTCCTCCATTGCATGCTCATGAGTCCCTCCTCCTGCTGATCCTCTTCTTCCTCACCAATGGTTCCCCTTCTGCTTGCATTTCGTGTGTGTGTGTGTGTGTGTGTGTGTGTGTGTGTGTGTGTTTTAAATCCATGTTCTGCCTTGGAGGGTAGAATATGTGAAATTTCTCCTTTCCCCCAATACCCTTTCTTATTGCCCCCTCCCCACTGGTTTTAGTCCCCATATTCCCACCCATAGAGTCCCCTTTATACTTTTAAGATACATATATACATATATATATATTTATATATATATATTTATATATATATATTTATATATATATATATATATATATGTATATATGTGTATATATATGTATATATATATAAATATATATATATATATATATATATATATATATATATATATTGAAATCTAGTATCCATATATGAGAGAAAACATGCAATGCTTGCCTTTCTGTGTCTGGCTTATTTGACTTAAAATGATAATCTCCAATTCCATCTATTTTCCTGCAAGTAACATCACATTGTTCCTCTTTATGGCTGAATAGAACTCCATGTTGTATATATGCACCACATTTCTTTATTCATTTTTCTGTTGATAGACATCTAGGTTGATTCCATATCTTGGCTATTGTGAATTGCATTACAATAAACATGGATGAACAGGTGTCTCTATTATATTTTGAGTTAGAATCCCTTGAGTATATACAGAGGAGAGGTATAGCTGAGTCATATGGTAGTTCACTCTTTAGTTTTTTTTTAAGAACTTTCATTCTGATTTCCACAGTGGCTGCACTAACTTACATTCCTACCAGCAGTGTATATGGATTCCTTTCTCCCTGAATCCTCACCAGCATTTGTTGTTTTGTTGATGCAAGCCATGGAATCTACTTTTTTATTGTTATTTTATTTTTATTTTATTTTTTTACAATTTTTTAGTTGTACGGCCTTGCCAAGGCTACTTCATCAATCCAGCTCTTAGTTTCCAAATTTTAGAACGTAGATGATGATATTTACTACCTCATAGTACCATTGAAGGGATCATTGACACAATGCATATGAAGTACTTAGAAGAATGACTGGCACAGAGAGTGTGTGTACTGAATAAATGTGAGGTAAATTATCTAAGTCAGTAGTTGAGTCATTTGCTAAACAGATCTTATGTGCTAAATACTGTGTTCATTGAGAGTTAGAAAATCTGGGAAAGTGCACCCTAAGTTCAAAGAGCCCTTCATACCTCAGTTGATTTTTTATGGCAACCCTAGGCCAAGAGAAATATCCAACATTTCCATTTACAAAGTACTTAGGTCTAGGCAACTTAATAGTTGTAGTTTATACTGTGTCATTTCAGTTTCCTTGAAAATTAAATTTACTTTATGAAAGTCCTTGTCACTTCACTCCAGCACTCTAGGGCATCTGGGCATACAGTTTGGGAACCATGGCGTTAGGAACACAAAAATAAAATACATTTCCTTCTCTAAGGGAGCTTTCAAATCAAGTACTGTAGACACATGCAAACAACTTACTGAGATGTTATAAATGCATTACTGGAAGTATTCCCCAAACCTATAGAGAATGTAAAGGGAATGAGAGTATGGAGGATGTTACAAAAGAAGCATTATTTGGCTGAATATTCACAGTCAAGTAGGAAATAACCAGGCAAAGGGAAGAGGCAAAGGTAGAAAGAGAACAGTGCCAATAAAACCAACTTTGTTGGTCATGATTATTTTAAAAAGGAGAAAGTTGGTAATATAGATAGTGCAGATGATTGTGGCAGCCATGGAAATGCACACACAGATTGCCCAATAAGAAGGAACTTGCCTCTGGTTTCTACACCTTCAGGATCTGCTGCAGTATTCCTGCATCCTGCTGAAGCCACACTCTCCCCAGGATGTTTCCACTCAGTGACCAAGTACAGCATGAGAACTTGAGCTGGCACACTCTTGCCTGATGTGGGACCTCTCTGATGGGCATTCTTTACTCTGGGTTCGCATTGGCCTGGCATATTCTTAGAGCTATGCATTTATCTGGAGCTCTCCCTACCTACAACTCCTTCCTGTCCTCCTCCTTCCACACAGGTCAGACCTGTATCCCAGTCTAAAGACTCCCCCTCAATCCCTGTCTCTAGCCCTCTCCCTCTTTTATCCTCCTCAGAAATTTCCCCCAGTAAATCATATACCTTTCTAATTTTGTCTTGGTGTTTGCTTTCTGGATGATCAGGACTGATACAAGGCCAAAACTGATGAATTTGTTGTTGTTAGCTTGCTTGCTTTTAATATAGTCTTAGTTGAAATAAATCAAGCCATAATACCCAACAGTCACACTTGGGAGGTTGGCAAGAATGACCCAGTTTTATAAGTTCTTTTAGTTTGAGTGTGTTCTGAAATAGATATTAAGAGCCATATAAATGTGTAATGAGAATGGATTTGACAGGCTTCCCTAGCACATAGAGAGGTAAATTCTTCTCTTGTTTAATTTATGGCAAATATTTTGGTGAAAACACCCAAAAGTTTTCTGTATCAAGAGTATCTGAGTTACTTTGCTTGTCCCTGGAGTCTAAACTACCTCATGACACAGGTGTTTGACACAGTAGGGTGCATCTGGGGTATAAGGTGGAAGGACAGAGATCTAGTTAAGATGGGAGACTGAAAACAGCCACTCTTTGACCAAGGAAGAAAAAAAAAGAGAAGTGAGCCACAAAGGTCTCTTTTTAGAACAGAGAAATAGTGGAGAGCAGTTTTAACCAGTAGAAAATTAATTGTGCTATGATGCCAGATTTAAAGCAGAAAATTCACCTACAGAGAAATGGAACTGGCAGAGTGTCATTTCAGAGGCACCTACCCTGGGGGATAACTGAGAGTGTGGAACACACCTCTGTCCATTCAGAGGAGTTGGTGCACAGAGCCCAACACACACAAGACAAATTTTCCACTGTAAGAGATCTGGGGCTAATTCACAGACTATACTGCTTCATCTGTGATGGTCAGTAGCTCTATGTGAGTTCACAGTGTGAGGTCATGTGAGGAACAAGATTGGAGGTGCAATGGCATCTGCCCCAATGGGAAAATACAGATCCTCTTGCAGGTGTTTCCCTAAAGAATACCAGATTTCAAACAAAATTAACAAAAAATATAAAGATTGGACAAAGCTGTCACTCTAGCAGTAAATCTCTTTCTATCATCTGAGTTTAACTGGAGTGTAAAATCCCAAAACAAGACATTAAACCAAGGGAAACCTCAAATATGAGGCAGCAATATCCAAGTAATGGAAAAAGCTCAACACAAAAACACACAAAATATGAAGAATCAGGTTGAAGAAGATGCCTCAAACGACCACAATCCTTCAATAATTGTCTTTAAAGAAACTCAAATATTAGAAATACCAGAAAAAGAATTTAGAAGTCTGCTTGTAAGAATATTGAAAGACCTCAACGACACCACAGATAAACAATTGAAACAAAAAATATCTAACTTAGAAGAAAAATTCAGCAAAGAAATCAAGATTCTGAAGAAGAAACAGACAGAAATTCTAGAATTACAAAATATAATCAATCAACTTAAAGTTTCAGTAGATTCTATGGTATCCAGAATGGAGGAAGCAGACAATAGAATTTCTGATAATGAAGAAAAAGTTGAAGAACTTATTTATTCAGATAACAAGAAATACAGAAAGATCAGGCAGTGTGATCAAAATTTTCAAGAGCTCTTTGATAAGATGAAGAGATGCAAACATCGAATACAGGAAGTATATAAAGAAGCTAAAACTAACACTAGGGGCATAGGAAATCTTTTCAAAGAGATAACAGCTGAAAACTTCCCAAACCTAAGGGAAGAAATACACACACAAGCCAGAGAGGCCTCTAGAATGCCAAATAGAGTAGGCCAGAACAGATCTGCTCCATGACACATTATAATAGGAATGCTAAATCTAGAGAGCAAAGAAACTATTTTAAAGACTGGGAGAGAGAAATGTGCACTCACTTATGAAGGCAACCTCCCCATAATAGCAGCTGACTTCTTAACAATGCTAAGTGCAAGGAAACCATAGTCAAATATTTACCTAAGTTCTGAAAATCAATAACTACCCACCAAGATTACTTTACCTGGCAAAGCTATCTTTTAAAATACAGTGTTCAAGACTTTCCATTATATTGACAAGTTTTAGCAATTTGCACCCACCACTTAAGCGTTATAGAGGATTCTTAAAGAAATACTATATATGGAAGAAACAAGGAAAGCCCAAATGCAAGACCAAAGGAATAAGTAAAACACGTGAGAGAAATTCGTGAATATAACAAGCTCCATAAGAACCAAAGAGAAGCAACCATAAAAATAATGCAGAATATCAAGCTCTTCTCAATATGTAACCTAAATGTAAATGGTCTTAACTCACCAATCAAGAGACACCAATTGGCCAACTGGATTAAAAAACAAAATCCCTCAATATGTGGGATTCAAGAGACTCATCAATAGAGACCATAAAAATCTGAAATTGAAGCCTGGGAAACAACATACTAAGCTTGTGGAAACTAAAAGATGCAGGGATAGCTATACTAGTCTCTGATATTTTGGACTTTAGACTAATCAGAACAGGCAAAGATGGTCACTATGTACTAGCAAAAGAAACAGTCAATCAGGAGGACAAAGTTTGACAATATTTATTCACCAAATATAGGAGCTCCTAACTTCATAAACCTTACTGGTAATCACAGAATGCATAGGTCTAGACATAATTATTATAGGGTATCTCAACACCCCACTCTCTGAAACAGACAGATCATCAAAGCAAAAAATAAGCAGGGATATGATGTACTTAAACAACACAGTAGATCAACTGGACCTAACAGATGTTTACAGAATATTTCATCCTTCAGAGAGAGAATACACATTCTTCTCAGAACTACATGGAACTTTTAAAAAGAACAGACCACATTTTATCTACAAAATGGCCTCCACAAATACAAAAAAAATTTGAAATTCCCTACACCTTGTCAGATCACAATGGAATAAAACTAGAGCTCAAAAGCAAGAAAAACTACAGAACTGTTACAAATACATGGAGGTTAAATGATACACTTGTGAGTGGTCAATGGGTTACTGAAGAAATCAGAAAGGAAATTTAAAAGTTCCTTGAATCAAATGAGGATGAAAACACAACTACCAGAATTTATGGGATACAGAAAAGGCAGTTCTAAGAGGGAAGTTCATAACCGTGAATGTCTTCATTGATAAGATAGAGAAGGTCCAATTAAATGACTTAATGATACACCCCAAGGCACTAGAAAACCAACAACAAGCCAACCACAAAATGAGCATGCAGAAAGAACTGAGATCAAGGCAGAAATTAATGAAATAGAGA
>VMDO01010985.1:46117-69203 GCA_007922755.1 Pedetes capensis
AAAAAAAAAAAAAAAAAAAAAAAAAGGAAAAAGAAAGAAAAAAAGAAAAGAAAAGACAGAAGAAATAGATAAATTCCTCAACACTTATGACTTAACAAAACTAAACCCAGGTATAACCAAGACATAAATAAAACAGACCTATTGTAGCCAATGAGATAGAAACAGTAGTAATAAAAATCCTCCCAACAAGGAAAATCTTAGATTGTGATGGGTTCACAGCTGATTTCTTTCAAACCTTTGAAAAATTAATACCTATTCTCCTCAAATCATTTCATAAATAAGAAAGGACAATATACTACGAAGTTCATTCTACAATACCAATATCACCCTGATACCAAAACCAGGTAAGTACACTACAAAGAAAGAGAACTATAGACCAGTTTCCCTGATGACCATGATGCAAAATTCCTCAATAAAATTCTTGAAACCAAATAAAACAGCATATAAAAATTATCAGGCATCATGATCAGGCAGGCTTCATTACACAGATTTAAGGTTAGTTCAACATAAACATAAAACAATGAATGTAATCCAACATATCAAGAGACTTGCAGACAGAAATCACATGATTATCTCAATTGATGCTGAGAAGGCCTTCGACAAAGTTCAACACCCCTTCATGATAAAAGTCCTAAAGAAGTTGGGCATAGAAGGAAATTATCTCAACATCATTATGCCTATGACAAATGTGCAGCCAACATCATATTAAATAAGGAAAAATTAAAAGCATTCCCTCTAAGATCAAGAACAAGACAAAGGATGTCCACTTTCTCCTCTCTTATTCAATATCATGATTGAAATCCTAGCTAGAGCAATCAGGCAAGAGAAAAAATAAAAAGAATACAAATAGGGAATGAAGAGCTTGAACTATCTCTGTTTGTAGATGACATGATCCTATACCTAAAGGATCCTATAAATTCCTCTAGGAACCTTTTAAATCTAATTAACTCCTTCATGAAAGTTGCAGGATACAAAATTAACACTCAAAAATTGGTAGCCATCCTTTGCAGCAACAGTGAACATGAAGAAAAAGAAATCAAAACAAAAATCCCATTCACAATAGCCCATCAAAGAATTAAATATTTAGGAATTGATCTTACCAAAGACCCTAAAGATCTCTACAATGCAAATTTCAAACCATTAAAGAAAGAAGTACCAGAAGATATTAGAAGATGGAAGGATGTCCATTGCTCTTCGTTCAGAAGAATTAATATTGTGAAAATGACTGTATTACCAAAAGCAATTTACACATTCAGTGCAACCCCCATCAAAATTCCAATGATATACTTTGTGGAAATAGAGAAAAACAATCCTAAAATTCATATGGAAACACAGAAGACCACACATAGCCAAAATAATCCTAAGCAGCAAAAACAGTGCAGAAGACATTACAATACTGGACATCAAAGTTTACTACAGGGCCAAAGTGGCAAAAACAGTTTGGTACTGTCACAGAAATAGGCATGAAGATCAATGGAACAGAATTAAAGATCCAGAGATACACTCATGTAGCTTCCTGATCTTTAACAAAGGGGCTAAAAACATGTATTGCAGATAAGATAGCCTCTTCAACAAATGGTGTTGGGAAAATTGGGTTTCTACATGCAGAAGAATGAAAATAGATTCATATCTCTCAATCTGTATGAGGGTAAACTCAAAATGGATTAAAGACCTCAACATAAAGCTAGAAAAGTTAAAACTATTAGAAGAAATGTTAGGGAACATGCTCTAACACACAAGACATAGGCAAGTACTTCCTTAACAAGACTCCAGTTGCCCAGGAAATTGCACTAGCAATTGACAAATGGGATTATATGGAATTAAAAAGCTTCTGTGCAGCGAAGGAAACAATTAACACACTAAAAGGAGAGCCCACAACTTGGGAAAATGTGGGGCACGCACCTCCCGGTCCAGCACGGATGTTCGGACAGGCAGTGCCACCACACACACAGATACTAAACACAATTCACTCGGGACCCTCGGGTGAGGGGTGCGGACTCCTGCGGCCCTCGGGATGCCAGCAGAGATGGGAGAAAGGAAAAGCCTCAGGTGCTTTTGCCTTCCAGTGGCAAACACCTGTGTTGGTGGTCTTGGTGGTCACGGAAGACAGTTCTTGCTTCGTCGGTGATCAGACAGAGAGCGGATTCTTTCCTTGTTGATGGTCGCAGCGGGGAGAGCGTTCTTTCCTCACTGAAGGTCCTGGCGAGAGAGCAGGAAAGCTGTTTCCTGACTGGGGTCTGGGCAAGAACGGGGTCTTTCCTTGTTGGTGGTCGAAGATCTGGGCCAAAAGGGTCGAGCTGTTTCCTTGCCTATGGTCCGGGCCAGAGGAAGGGTGAAAAGGGAAGAAAAGGATGGAGCTGCGGCAGCGCAGCTCCTTATATAGCTCACCCACGGAATGACCTGAGCCAATCAGCTGAGTCCAATTGTCCAATCAGGTTCAGGGGATTTGTGAAGGGTTTTATACAAATGTGCAACCAAGTTACTTTTATTTTCCCTAGATTTCTAATTTACAAACCAGATATTCAAAAGCCGTTTTCCCAGGTTTGGGGTTTTTGACAATTTCCTCCCAATTTTTCCCTACAGGAGAAAATCTTTTCATCATACACATTTGACAGAGGATTAATTTCTAGAATATACAAATAGCCTAAGTAATCAAACACCAAATTAACAACCCAGTAAATAAATGGGCAATGGGACTAAAGAGACAGTTCTCAGGAAAAGAAATACAAATGGTCAATAAGCACATGAAAATATGGTCAAGATCCCTAGCCATTAGGGAAAGTCAAATCAAAATGACACAGAGATTTCATCTCACCCCAGTAGGAATTACCAGGATTAACAAAAGAATTAATAACAAACACTGGTGAGGATGTAGAGAAAGAGAAACCCTTTTACACTGATGGTGGGACTCTAAATTAGTTCAACCACTTTGGAAATCAATATGGAGGTGGGAAACTAAGAATAGAACTACCATATTACCCAGCTATTCTACTCTTGGGAATATACCTAAAGGAAGATAAGTCATCATACCACAGGGACACCTGCACTTCCATATTTATTATACCGCTCTTCACAATTGCAAAGACATGGAATCAACCAAGATGTCCATCAACAGGAATGGATTGAATAACTGTGGTATATATACATAATAGAATAGTACTCAGCAGTAAAGAAGAATGAAATTATGTCATTTGCAGCAAAATGGGTGGAAGTGGAGAAGATCATTTTAAGTGAATTAAGCCAGACTCAAAAAGAGAAACACCATATGTTCTCACTCATATGTGGGAGCTAAATCTAACTTAAAGGAATTTTTTTACATTTATAGATATATAAAAATGAACCTTCATATTTAGAAAGTAAAATACAAGTGGATCCAATAGTGGGGTAAGGTGATCAGCTGGTGGGAGCAGAGGCTGAGGAAGGGGGAAGGGGAGGGAGAACAATGTAGAATAGTAAAGAGGGAAAGGAAAAACACAAAATACAAGATGCAACTATATGAATATATGAGAAAAGGGGAAGGAAAAAATCGATGAGCATATAACCCATGATTGTATAGGATTTTTATTCCATATTAATTAAAATTTCCACTTTTTCCTTCTTTTGTTCATAAGATTCTGTAAAATATGTAAGATGAATGTGTAAGTAAAACTAATAGTTGCACAATGGATACAGCAAATGACTTACTATTCTATACTCCACCAACATTTATTAAACAAAAAATAATGGAAAGGCAGAGGATAGTATGAGATGGGGTGGGAAATGAGTCAGAAGAGTAGAAGATCTCTGCATGTCAGGCCCATGAGTATAAAAGTTGTCATTTAGGAAATGAAGACCCATCAAAGGTTTAGAAGGAAAGTAGTGATGACTTTTTTATCCAAGGATATGAGTGGAATGATATTCAGGGAATTACATGGACAGTCAGGCCTTGACATAGGTGGAAAGCCTGACTGGAGTAGGGGAAAAACTAGTATTATTTAGACACATTGTGTTGGAAGCCCTCACAGAGTGACATCCATGTCCAAAAGGCAGAACTATTTGTTTTATTCTTGAAAAATGAATAAGCAGGGTCTCTGCCTTCACTATGTTGGCAAGGTGCTTGAAGAATATTACTATGCTCTTCTTTTTTTTTTTTGCTTGTCATGATGGACAGTGTTGCCATCGATGCAAAGATGCAAGTAATCACTGTTAGTGGATGGCAACTTTTCTTTCATGGCAAAGGTTACAGAAACTTATGAAAACTGTTGCATAAAGCAAGAAATATCACCACATGCCCTTAGGGGTATAACATTCCAGGATGTCCATCGTGTCTGCCCTTATGGAGATTTGCTTTGTGCTAGCTAGCTCTCGGGAGAAGGACCCGGCAGCCCACTCCCAAAAATCAGTCTGCCATTGAAAACCATATGAATAGCAGAGAAGCACTGACAGTAGCATTTCACCTGTTGCATGTAGGGTCGCTATGAGTCGCATATCGACTCTACGGCACCTAACAACAACAACAATAACAAGCTAGCTCTCAGAAGCAGTTCACGTGAGCAGTGACTTCCAGTGGAATCTCTAGCACTTTTGGGAAATTCTATTATTTTTTCCATATCAATTTATTCTTCTATTAGATGATTATTTTCATGCCTTTCTCTCTTTCCACAAACCACCAATATCTCCTGCCTTAGGCTCAGCAGATGGACTTGCTTCTTATTTCACTGAGAAAATAGGGGCATTCAGAATAGAACTTTCATATCTTCCCACCAAATTCATTTTTAATATTCTATATCGGTACCTTTATTCTATATCTTCCCTTGCATCACACAAATGAGCTATTTATAGAAGCCCAAACTCTCTACCTGTATATGTGCTAACATTCTTGGCATGTGGATATATCATGTTGCTCTCCCTTCATTGTGCATACCCATCTTTACCAGGGTATTATACCATCTCTCTGTTGCCATTTATAACAAAACTCCCCTGTAGCTTTTTCTTATTTTACTCTCTTCTCTTATTTTCTCTTGAGCCTACTCTGATCAGGCTTCCATGCCCATGAGTCCATGAAAACTTCCTTGTTAAGGTCGCCAGTGTCTTCCCTGTTGCCAAATCCAGTGATCATTTCACAGGTTTTATATTTTTGGCTCTTCCATCTGCTGATCACTCCATTCTATATAAAACACTTTTTTCCCCTTGCTTCTAGGAAACTATTCTGTTGATTCTTCTTCTTCTCTGATGGTGTTATATAAAGTAACACTCCTACAGTAACTTTCTGCCCCTTTCACATGATGAAATATACGATGAGATATTATATACATGTTTGTGTGTTATTTTTGTCTTTTCTGATTATAAAATATAAACTCTATAAGAGCAACAATTTGGTCATCATCTACTGTCATGTTCTTGGAACCTAGAGCTGTGCCTACCATTATTCAATGCCAAATAAATACTTGTTGAACAAATTGATGAAAATAACTCCAATATAATCCTGAAGGCTTTCTTCAAGTCTGAGTCAAGTGGGTACTTTTTCTTTAGGACCATCCTCCAGCAGCCCTGGCTTCATTCCTTTTTCAGGTCTACTCTTTTACTGTATGAAAGAGAAGCAAAGTTGTCTTGACATGCTGAGAATTCAGACGGACAGAAAATTTTGGCTTAACATGTTCATAAAAGCCTCATTTTATGTGGAAATGAGTTTTGAAAAATCAGCCTTTAAGGCAAAAAAACACCATAGTTAAAAATATCCTGGAAAGACCCTTAAGTCAACCATAAGGAATGGTGCATCTGATTTTAAATGTGCAATTCTTTGTGTTAAGTGATATATATGTAAGAGTTCACAAGCCATTGAGCTATTTTAAAGAATAGCATGAAAATCAATGTTCAGATGTGACATTCAAAACCAATTTTTCTTTAAAATAAATATCAAATCAATCACTGAAAGGAACAGAGGAGATTTCTCATGTTTTCTGGCTTCCTGCAGATTTTACTCCATTTTATTAAGCCTGCATCACCATAATACATAATAGTGTTTAATGTTGTGGGAACTTAAACAAGATCCTATGTCTGAATAAGAAACCACATAGTAGGTACCCAGAAAATGTTTGCTAGATTTGAATTTATGTCCAGTTTGATCAGAGCTCAGAGAAATGTAGAAAAGAATGTAAAATCCCTGTTATTTCCTGCTTTTTGAAGCCACTCTTTGTTGATATAGCTCCCATGAACAGATGTTGTTCATGACCTTGGGTATAAGCTTCACAGGATCACCTTTTGGGTGGACTTGAGGGAGGGGGCTTTAAAATGGCATACAGCTAATTATTTCACTTATCATGAATAAAAAGTATTTATTTGTAATGATTAAAACCACCAGAAGAATATTTTTAGTTAAGCTTGTCTTTCTTAATGAGATAAAGCAATTGAGACCAAAATAATTAGTCCATATCCACCTCCTTCTCTCTTTCTCTGATAGCTTGAAATTAGAGAAGGCTGAGTTTCAACAAAGGTGCTAATGGCAATACTCGAGGCCCAGGGCCTAGTCAAAGATGCAGTTGGTATGATTTGTCCCATTTAAAGAGTATATTCTTCAGGTTGTCATTTTCAACATTCTTATGATATTTTTATGATTGGGCAGCTCTGGGTCAGTGGGGTCCACGGAATTTGTTTATAGCCATCAGCTTCTTGGATGTTGTTGTTCCTTTATGCTTTTCTCCATTCTTGAAACTGTCTTTAGGCACAGAGGTCCAACTCAAAGACTATGAATAGAAAAGTACAACTTTTCCAATAACAATGGCACAGACCATCTAAGCTTTTGAATACCTACTGTGCCCTAAGCTCAGGACATCGAAGACTTCTCTCTATCTCCATATAACCTTGTGGCTATAAGTCTAAGGTATGGTCTTCAGACCAGCTACATCAAGATCACTTAGGAGATTATTAGAAATGCACATTCTCAGGCTCTGTTATAGAACTATGGTCTGGGGTTGGGCTCGGTTGGCAGAGTGCTGCTCTGCACTCTCTGAGGCACTGGGTTCAATCTCTAGTACTGTAAAAATGGGAGAAGGACCTAGCAACCTACTCCCCAAACAATACCAAAACAATTAGTTATTGAGAACTGTGTGAATAGCAGAGAAGCACTCACATAGTGCCAGACATGGCACAGTGTCTGGGAGTGTTTTGTTCTGTTCTTCATAGGGTTGCTATACTTTGGACCCAACTCTATGGCACCTAAAAACATCATTGTGGAACTACTGAATCATATCCTCTGGGAGTGGGGCCTGACCACCTCTGTTCAACAGGCCCTTTGTGATTTTTATCCAGGCTAAAGTCTAGTAACCTTTTCCCTATCTTGGCATAGGGAATACAATCTTTGCTACCGTATATGTGAGGGAAGGAGGCATAGTTACACTGAATAGAAATTGGGCAAGGCTACAGAATTGGTAGGCTATAAATCTAGGTTGCAAGCCTGCACAGTCTGTTTTCAGAGACAACAACTTTTGCAATGTTATTAAACTGTCTCCTTAATGTCTAGTCCTTAAAATATCCTACCCCAGGAGAATGGAATTTGTGATTGTGCTATTTTGCTTTGGCATCAAATACTCTAATATTCATCTCTTTAGGTCAGCTCATGGAAATAGACTTTTAGATGGTGAAAAGTCTGTGGAAAGTTTACGTGGGAGTGCCCATGGCATCAACATTGTGTGGGTGTGAGGGAACTTACCTGAAGCAGGTTGCCCTAGGAGACAGGGTCTGACCCTGGACCAGGGTAGCTGTGTGAAGTTCCAGATTTCTAAGAGTGGATCCTAGCAGAGATCCTCAAACTGCCAGCATCTTCAGCAGCTGGGAAAGATGAGTGCCTTAGACCTGAATGGGGGACATTGGAGGATTCAGGTGGCACCCTAGAGGATAACCCACAATATTACTGTCACCTTCCAAACTTTTATTTATTTTTTTAAAAGCATCTTATATAACTGCTTAATATGACTGAAACATTTTAATAGGTTAGAGCTGACCTCAGCCAGCCTTTTTGCAGCATCATCAGAAAAAGGAAACAGAAGCTAAGCAAAGTGAACACTTGTAGATAAGAGTTGGTGCCACAGAAGTGAATTTAAAAGGGGTGAAGACTTTCAGGACAATCCTAACAAGGGAAAAAAGTAAGCTGTTGGATTAAAATAAAGAAAAGCAACAAATATTGAGTGGAGAGCAGAGATAAACCACATAACACCACAGATTTCTTGAAAATAGTGGGTCTGCCAAAGTTATATGTCTCTCAGAGCCGCCCCCCATACAGGATATTGTTATTAAGACCTAGGAAGTCATCCGGTGCACTTGGAAGACCACCAGCAGAGTGGTGTCAGTTGAATAGAGAATGGGAAATAAATCACAGGTTGCCCTTTAACCTAACAGAAGAGCTACTATTTGCAGAGACTTCTGCTTTTTTATTTTCAAGGACATGTATTACTTTGGCTAGAAACCTTCTATCAATAGGGCATAATAAGCTAGTGTAAAGAAAATGTCTTGACAAGTCATTTTGTCTCTCCATTTAGTTGTGTCATTAAGCCAGCAGCCTAGTATATATCACCATAATTCATAAAGGAATAGGACTGTCTGTTTTCTTCTTATTTACCACTATCTTCCCCTTCTCTGTCACTCCCCCTCCTTCTTCCTCCTTGCCATTTGGGACTAGGGCCACAAAGCAATTTAGGTAAATATGAAATACTAATTTACCCTGTACAATTCAGAAAGAACTTGGGTAACAGATTCATTTATATAAATCTGTTAATATATAGTAAATTATTTATATAAATTCTGTTAATACCTAGTAAGTTGAAGACAGGAATTATTGCAATTTTCTTTCCAGTAAAGAGATGAAAAGTTATTTCACTAAAAAAGAGAGGAAACAAGTTAACAACAGCAAAAAAGCACAAATTGGAAAAGAAATTGGGCACATGGAAACCTCCCTCAACAAACCAGAGAAAGCTACTGTCTGAGTTTGTAGTTCAGGAAGCACAGGAACACATGGATTCCAACCAGAAAAGCCCAGAGAGGATCAGGAATGGAAGCAGGAGTTGCTTGGGGTGGAAAGTAGGTCTTAAAAGAGAAGGCTTGGTTGATAGACTACGCAAGCAACACTTAAGTGAATTTCACATCTTCTCCCTGGTCATAACAAAGATTAGAAATATTACCCTACTGTGGTGTGGATGTGGTTTGAGTGGTTCCTCTAAGGCTCATGTGTTGAAATTTAACCCCCATTGTAAGGTATTAGGAGGATGGAAACCTAATCTAACAATGATGTTTAGAGGCGGGGCCTTTGGTAGGCAATTAGGATTATATGAGGTTATTAGAATGGATCCTCCATGACTCAGGCTTGGTGGCTTTATGAGAAGAGGGACGCAGAACAGACCTGACACAGGCTTGCTTCCTTCTCTTGCTATGTGATGCCCTGTCTCTTGCCATGTGATACTCTGCACCACCTTGGGAGTCTGTCAGCAAGAAGGTAACACCACATGTCAGCCCATTGATGTTGGACCTCCTGAAATGTGAGCCATGATAAACCTCTTGTTACTGAAACTTAGTCTGTGTTGTTGTGCTGTTGGCAACAGAAAACACTAGCACGTACTCTGTGGAGAACTTAAACTAGAGAGACTTTGTCCTCAAGGACATATAAGGCATGTTGGAGGGTTCATTACAAGCTCAAAAGTCTAAACATCAAAACGATAACACCCCCACCCCCACCAAAGTTTGCTTTCTAAATCAGCTGTGAGTAAGCTGGCACAGAAACCAAGGGAAATTTTAAAAAAGAAAAGAGAAAAAAAGAATATTAACTATTTAAAAAAGAGTTTTTACATGAAATGAGATACAAACATGGCAACTATGCAGCTCAATCAATTATGTTAGATTTGTAATAATAATGCAAAATAGAAAGTTCATCTTTCAGAAAAGTAAGGAGGGAAATTACCAATTAGGAGGTGTGTGTTTCAAAGTTGATTGGGGCGGGGGGTAGAATATGCCACCACAAAATATGAAGGATTGTTGAGCTGAAGACAGTTAAGAAGCCGCACAAAGAGGAGAGTTCTTTGTCCTCCCTCTCTTTGCTTAAAAGCTGGGCATAGATTTGTGAGGACTAAAGGTATCCTTCCCCCTTCTCTACCAGCAAGAAGGTAGGGTTTTCATTGAAGGCAACTTTAGACACTTAATGCCTTGGATATGGTACCAGGTGAATCTAGATGAAAGAACTTTACTAACTGGCCTTTATCTGCCAGTTATTTGCCTTCTCCCAAGTTGATTCCCCTAAAGACTCAAAATTCCTTTCCTTTATCTTGTCATTTCTTAAAAGTTCATCATTCTTTTTTATTGGTAATTTTTAATGTAGAACTTAATGGGTTTTATTATGACATTTCCATATATGCATTTCATTGTACATTGCTCACATAACTTCCACCTTACCCTCTCATGACCCTCCTCCCTTATCCCCACCCCCACACCAGTGGTCTCCTTTCTACTTGCATGTCTTCTTGCGAGAATATTTGTCTATATATTGTTGTTGTTGTTGTTGTTGTTATTCAGTGCTGTTGAGTCGTGTCCGACTCATAGCGACCCTTATAGGGTTTTCGATGGCTGATTGTTTTGGGAATGCCTTGGGAGTGGGTTGCCACATCCTTCTCCCGTTTTTGCGGTGCTGGGAATCGAACTCGGGATCTCAGAGACTGCAGAGCGGTGCTCTACCAACTGAGCTAAATCCCAGCCCTATCTATATATATGCACCCCAATTTTGATATATGTTCAAACTTTTTTCTATACTGATCTATCTTTTTACATTCTCAGCAGTATTAGATGAGTGATCTAGTCTATTTCCATTATTGTCAGCCTTTGATATTATTACTATTACTATTTTTTATTTGAGCTATTCTAATAGGCTTTATTTTTTCTATCTTCCCCTCTTTTTTCCAACATACTCATAAAGTTGTGCTGTTTACATTGGGATTGACCTCTCCCCCTTCGTCCCTCCTCATTGGCCCTCTTCTCTATCCCGTCTTCTCCAATCATCACTTCTTTCTGCTAGATCCCTCCCTCCTTTCCACGCCTTAAAATGTCCCTTCTATACTAAGTTTAATTGAGCTTTTTATTGTGTTTCAATTTGTGTATAGGATTTTTTCCTTCCCTTAAGTTTGATTCAGTTCCCACATACAAGTGAGAACATATGGTATTTCTCCTTTTGGCTTGTGATTATTCACTTAAGATGATGTTCTTCAATTCTGTCCATTTTGCTACAAATGGCATTATTTCATTTTTTAATTGCTGGGTAGTATTCCATTGTGTATATGTACCATAATTTTTTCATCTATTCTTCTGTTGACGGGTACTTTGGTTGATTCCATATCCTTGCTGTTGTGAAAAGTGCTACACTGAATATGGAGATGCAGCTGTCTCTGTAGTATGATGACTCATCTCCCTTTGAGTATATCCCCAATAATGGTATAACTGGGTCATATGGCAGCTCTATTTTCAATTTTCTGAGGTATCTCAATACTGATTTACAAAATGGTTGAACCAGTTTACAGCCCCATCAACAGTGTAAGAGGGTTCCCTTTTCTCCACAACCACGCCAGCATTTGTTGTTATTGTTTTACTGATCTTGGCCGTTCTTACTGGAGTAAGGTGGAATTTCACAGTTTTGATTTACATTTCCCTAATGACTAGGGATACTGAGATTTTTCATGTGTCATGGCCTTCTGAACTTCTTCATTTGAAAACTGTCTATTCAATTCCTTTTCCCAGTTGTGTATTGTGTTATTTGTTGTCTTGGGATTTGCTCTCTTGAGTCCTTTGTAAATTCTGGAAATTCTGTCCAATGTATAGGATGCA
Organism: Pedetes capensis; assembly: GCA_007922755.1. NCBI lineage: Eukaryota > Metazoa > Chordata > Mammalia > Rodentia > Pedetidae > Pedetes > Pedetes capensis. The sequence continues at coordinate 57,950 of VMDO01010985.1, forward strand.
AAGATTTTCTCCCATACAGTGGGGACTTCCTTAACTCTGTTGATAGTTTCATTTGCTATATAGAAGCTTTTTAATTTCATATAATCCCATTTATCCATTCTTGTTACAATTTCCTGAGTAATTGGAGTCTTATTAAGGAAATGCTTTCCTATGCCAATATGTTGGAGTGTACTGCTTAACTTTTCATTTAGTAACTTTAAAGTTTCTAGTTTTATGTTCAGGTCTTTATCCATTTTGAGTTAACTCTCATGCATATTGAGAGGTGCAGGTTTGTTTTAATTTTTCTGCAATCAGATATCCAACTTTCCCATCACCATTTGTTGAAAAGGCTTTCTCCAATTTGCCCGCTTTGCTCCTTTGTCAAAAATCAGGTGGATATTGATGTGTCTCTGGGTCCTCTATTCTGTTCCACTGGTCTTTGGGCCTATTTTTTTCCCAATACTTAACTGTTTTTGCTACTACAGCCCTGTAGAATAGTTCAAAGTCAGTGGTTGTGATCCCGCCTGCACTAGTTTTGCAGCTTAAGAGTGTTTTGGCTATACATGGTCTTTTGTGTTTCTGTATGAATTTTTGGATCATTTTTCCTATTTCTGTAAAGTCTGTCATTGGAATTTCAGTGGGTATTGCATTAAATCTATAGATTGCTTTTGGTAGTATAGCCAATTTTACAATATTGATTCTCCCAATCCATGAGCAGGAGAGATCCTTCCACCTTTTATTATCCTCTGTGATTTTGTTCTTTCAGGTTTTGAAGTCTTCCTTGTAGAGATCTGCAGGATCTTTGGTTAGATTGATTTGTAGGTATTTACATTTTTGGTGGGCTATCATGAAAGGGATTGTAATTTTAATTTCCTTCTCTTCCTGCTCACAGTTGGTATAAAGGAAGGCTACTGATTTTTGAGTGTTAATTTTGTATCCTTCCACTTTGTTAAAGGAGTTAATTAGCTTTAAAAGTTTTCCAGAAGAGATTTTGGTGTCCTTTAGGTAACATATCACGTCATCAACAAACAAGGATAATTTGATCTCTTCTTTGCCTATCTGTATCCCTTTGATTTCTTTCTCTAGTCTAATTGCCCTGGGTAGGACTTCAATCACAAAGTTAAATAAGATAAGAGAGAGTGGACATCCTTGTCTTGTTCCAGATCTTAAAGGTAATGGTTTCAATTTTTCTCCCTTTAATATGATGTTAGACTGCAGCTTTACCACTGTGGCTTCCAATCCTGTCAGACCTCAGAAGCTAAGCAGGGTCAGGCCTGGTTAGTACTTGGATGGAAGACCGGCTAGGAGCAGCAGATACTGTAGGATTGGGAGAAGGACCTGGCCACCCACTCCCAAAAATCAATCCGCAATTGGAAACCTTATGAGTAGCATAGAAACACTGACAATAGTGTTTTTCCTGTTGTATGTAGGGTCTCTATGAGTTGGATACAGACTTGATGGCACCTAACAACAACAACAATATGATGTTGGCAATGGGTCTCTCATAAATGACCCTTATAATGTTAAGGTATTTTCCTGTTATGCCTATCTTCTCCAGGGTTTTTATCATCAAAAGTTGTTGTACTTTGTCAAAGGCCTTCTCAGCATCAATTGAGAAGATCATGTGATTTTTGTTTGCAAACCTTGATATGTTGAATTACATTAATCAATTTTCATATGTTGAGCCAGCCTTGCATCTGTGGAATAAATCCCACTTGGTCATGATGAACAAAATTCTTAATATGTTGCTGAATTTGGTTTGCCAGGATTTTGTTCAGAATTTTTACATCTATGTTCATTAGGGAAATTGGTCGATAATTTTCTATCTTAGATATATCCTTGCCTGGTTTAGGTATCAAGATGATGGTAACTTTGCAGAATGCGTTTGGGAGTTCTTCTTCCTTTTGTTCTTTTTGAAATAATTTGAGGAAAACTGGTATTAATTCTTCTTTGAAAGTTTAGTAGAATTCTGCTGTGAACACATCAGGTTCTGGGCTCTTCTTTGTTCAGAGGCTTTTTATTACCTTTTCTGTTTCAGTGTATGTAACAGGTCTGTCTAGATCACTTATGTCCTCCAGGATTAATCTTGGTAAATTGTATGTGTTAATAAATTTATCCATTTCTTCTGTATTTTTGTATTTTGGGGAATATAATTTCTCAAAATATTCCCTGATGATTTTCTGAATTTCTTTGGAATTGGTGGTTATGATCCCTTTTTCATCTCTAATTTTCACGATTTTGGCCTTTTTTCCTTTTCAAGAAATTGGCTAGAGGAGCCTTTATTATTCTTTTCAAAGAACCAGCTGTTAGTCTCATTAATTATTTGAATTATCTTTTTAGATTCTAATTGAGATATCTCTGCCTTGATCTTGATAATTTCTGTCTGAGTGCTCCTTTTAGGATTGTTGTTGTCTTTCTAGTGCCTTGAGATGTGTCATTAAGTTATTTATTTGGCCCATCCCTAAACTATTGATGAAATCACTCAATGCTATGAACTTCCTCTTAGAACTGCCTTTGCTGTATTCCACGTTTTGGTAGGATGTGTTTTTGTCCTCATTTGATCGAAGGAATTTTTAAATTTCCACTTTAATTTCTTCAATAATCCATTTGTCATTCAGCAGTGTATTATTTAGTCTCCATGAGTTTGTAAAATGTCTGGTGTTTTTCTTGCTTTTGAGTTCCAATTTTATTCCATTGTGGTCTGATAAGGTACAGGGGATGACTTCTACTTTTTTGTATTTATTAAGGCTATTTTTGTGTACTAATATGTGGTCTATCTTAGAGAAAGTTCCATGTGGTGCTGAGAAGAATGTTTAATCCTCATCACATGGATGGAATATTCTGTAGATATCTGTGAGTTGCAGTTGGTCTAAGGTGCAAATTAAGCTCATCATTTCACTGTTGATTTATTATTTTAATGACCTATCTCTTGGTGAAAGTGAAGTATTGAAGTCTCCTATAATTATTGAGTCTACTCCAATGTATTCCTTTATTTCCCATAAAGTTTGTTTTATGAAGCTAGATGCCCCTGTATTTAGAGAATATATATTAAGTATCATTATTGGTTCCTGGTTATTGCTCCTTTTAGTAATATGTAGTGTCCTCCGTTATCTCTTCTAATTAGTTTTGGATTGAAGGTTGATCTATCTGAAATTAATATTGTGACTCTTGCTTTCTTTATTGTTTTCTCCATGCTTGGTATATTTTTTCTAGCCCACAATTCCCAACCTATTACAGCCTTTGTGGGTTAGGTGTCTTGAATCACACATATTGAGGGTTTATGTTTTTTCATCCAATTGGCCAGTCTATACCATTTACATTAAGAGTAATTATTGAGAATATTTATTGTTATGCATCAAGTCAGTACTTGTTACTGGTTTTTGATTCATGTTTATCTTATTTCTTTCTTGATTTCCTCTCATGTTAATTATTAATTTCTTTGATCTTCTATGTGGGGTTGCCTAATCTCCCCTGTATGTGGTAGTTAATTGAGGATCCTCTGTAATGCTGGCTTGGTGGTTGCAAATCATTTGAATGTGGCAATATCATGGGATGTCTTATACCCCTCATGTATTTTAAAAGATAGCTTTGCTGGGTAATGCATTCTTGGTTGGAAGTTGGTCTTTTTCAGGATGTGGATGGTATGTGTCTAGGTTCTTCTACCTTTCAATGTTGACAGGGAGAAGTCTGCAGTTATTTTAATGGGTTTGCCTTTGAAAGTCAGTTGGTATTTTTCCCTACCTGCTTTCAAAACTGCTTCTCTGCTGTCCAAAGTAAGCATTTGTACAATAATATATCAGGGGGAGGATCTGTTTTGGTCTACTCTGGGTGGAGTTCTGAGTGATTCAATTTTATAAGTATCCCATTCTTGGATTAGATTTGGGAAGTTTTCACTCATTATTTCTTGGAATAAATTTCCAAATCCTCTTGTCTTGCTTTCTGCTCCTTCTGGGACTCCCTGAATTCTTAGATTTTGCTTTCTCATTTTGTTCAAAATCTCTTAGAGATTTAACTAGTATTGTTCATCATTTTCTCCATCTTAGGTTGCATGTAGGTGATATCTTGTATTCATTCTTCTGTATATGAGATCCTATGTTCAGCCTTGTCCAGTTCAATGCTGAGGATTCAATTGAAATATTTATTTCACTCAGCTTGCCTTGCATCTCAAGGATTGTGGCTTGGTTTGTTCTAATAGTTTCTAGCTCTGAGGAGAATACAAACTCCAAATGAGATACCTTCTTCTCCAAGATCTCAAGGGTGCTGGTGCTGTTAGCTTTGATATCTCTTAGCATATTCATAATTAAAATTATGAATTCTGATTCTGACATCTCTAGAAATCTGGATTGTTTGATATTGTCTGTTGAGAGGCTTTGGTCTGTAGGTTATCTGCATCCAGCATGTCCTTTCATGTTTCATGTATATTTTTGCTGAGGCTTGCCCATTGCTTGGTCTGGGAGTTAGGTTCTACCTCCTGCAAGTGTGAAGATTCTCCCTCTGAGTTCTTTTCAGTTCGGGTGATGATGAGTCTCTAGCACTTTTCCCTCTCTCCCCTGCCCTATAGTTTGCAGTCTCAGTGTCAGATATCAAGGTTCTGCTACAGACTCTGTATTCAGTACTATCCCCTTCAGTTTATCTCTATCCACTGTGTTCCCAGCCCCTGATTGGTCTGTAGCCTACATCATGTGTCTTAATTTGTCGAGACTATGGGACAAATATTCTGATATCTGATTCAAATATTCTGAATCACCCAGTCTACCTGACCCCAGGTGACCCTTGTTCTGGACTGGTTCTCCTACTTTCAGAGAGCCATCAGCTCATTGTCACTCTTCACCAAGCCCTGGACTCTCCACCCCTCAATTTCCCTTTCTCCAGTTTGCAGTTCCAATGGGACTGGGGATTAGGGTGGTACCATCTCTACTTCTCTACTGGGGGACGAGGAGGGAGAGAAGATAGGGAGAAAGGAAAGAGAAAGGAAAAAATGAGGAAGTGGAGTATACTGAATTTGATAATAATAAAGGGAAGATAAAAATAGAAAAAAAAGGAAATAAGAAAAACAAAGAGGGGGCTATAATAGAGCCAGAGAGCAATCAAAATGAAAGAAAGGAAGAACCAGTATCTCACTTGAACACCCTCAAAATCCGGCTTCTGTTTACTCCTTAGAGACCTCTCTTTAGAGATCTCAGATTTAACTGCTTTTCCTACTACCAGGGGCAGATCACCACCCTCTGAGAGGGCTCTGCCTCACTTCCCTTAGGTGAGAGTTCTTGTCCAGTGTTCCTCAGTGTCTGCTTCCTGCCTGTTGCTGCCTATTGGTGGTTCTGCTTATAGATTGATTTTCATTCTTCTCTTGTATAAAATTTCCAAGGCAGTGATGACAGCTTTATTTTGAGATTTCTCAGTTCAGCTGCAGGGGAAGGGATTTTCCTTACCAGATCTCCCATTGAAAGCTGGTATGTCTGGGGGGAGGGGTTTCTGCACAGTATCTCTCCAGGGGATGATGGTGAAAAGTCCACACCAGTCTCTCTGGCTGGCCCCGGTTTCAGGATGCTCTCAGTGACCTGCCCTGTGGGATGCTCTACCTGTGCTTTGTTAGCAGAGAGATGGTATGTCCCCTGCCATCCGACACCAAGACCTCTGCCTCCCCTGCAGAGTTCACATGCTGAGATCTCAGCTCAGCACAGCCCAAACAGCAACAGCACATGATGGTGGGCTAGATCCTAATGCTGGGCTCACTGCTCTCTTGCATGTCCCAACCCGCTGGGCTCACTCAACTGATCCCCTGCTGCAGTGGGTATGATGATATTGTGCTGCCCTCAGCGAATCTGAGGCCTGTGCTTTCTTGTTGGACTTGTGCTGCCTGGCTCTCCTGTCCCTAACTGCACGGCTAGGACCTCCATGGTGGGAGAATAGTGGCTGTGCTGGTGCACCTGCTGTGCTCAGAAGCTGGGCGCCCTCTACCCTTCATACATCCCAAGCCCTGCCGTGCTCACTTGCTGATCCCATGTTGCAGTGGGCAGGATCATATTGTGCTACCCCCAGTGAATTTGAGGCCTGCGCTTCCGTGTGGGACTCATGCTGCCACACTCTCCTGTTGTGAACTGCACATCTAGGGTCTCCACAATGGGAGAATGGTGGCTGTGTTGGCTACACCTGCTGCTTCCGGAGTTGGCACCTCTGCCCTTTCCAGTGTCTTGAGCCTTGCCTTGCTTGCTGGCTAATCCCATTCGGCAGTGGACAGGATGATACCTCGCAACCCCCCGAGGTTCTGAGGCCTGAGCTCCCATGTGGGACTCGTGCCCCACCACTCTTCTATTGCAGGCTGCACAGGTAGGACCTCTGTGGTGGGGGGATGGCTGGTGCATAGCTGGCACCACACCTGGTGTCCAAGACTCACTCACCAGTTGCTCTCTGTGGGAAGTGCTACTTGTGTATTATTAGCAGGAGTTGCCAGGGATATACTCTTCAGGGGATCTGAGCTCCAGATGCCCATGTGAAATTTTCCCCTGAGCTGTTTGTTCTCTATGCTCTGTGATCCAGGCAATGGTGGATTGTCCACAGGAGGTTCTCTAGTTCTTCTCCTCTTTTGGATTATGATCTTGTGGACCTCTGGACTCTCTCCACTTTCTGTGCAATCCACGTGGTGCCAGAGGAATTGGTGGTGGGTTTCCTGGTGGCCCAGTTCTGTGTAGCTGATAGTTTTCTCTTTCTGCTGGAGCAAGTCTCCACTTTTCTCGTGGCACACTCTCACTGACCTGCTGCACTGATTCTTTTTCCCCTTTTTAAAATTTTTCTGCAGTTGGTGATATTTACCTAACTTTCTGGAGTTTTTTTAATATATCCCTAGTTCTTATCTAACTTATTACTCTGTCTGACTGATCAATATGAGTTCTAAGCCATTGTTTAAGCTCTTCTATCTCTCCACATCTCAAGGCAGGTGTTATCTGTCTGCCATCTTAGCCCTCAATGAAAAATTTATCATTCTTTGTTGAAAATTCTAAGCTAGAATTCAACTTTGGCAACTACTCATTCCCTGAGTGTCTCCCATGTATATATGAAATATACATGTTAATAAACTTCTGTTTTTCCCTTGCTAAGATATCTTTGGTTACATATGGCCTTAGGAATAGGAACTTAGGAATGTTGAAAAACTTACCACTATTTCCCTACTTGTGGGAAAGGAGTGTCTTAAGTTGAATCTTCATCTTTTATAGTAGAAAGTCAATAGATAATATTTAAAAGAGGAAAAAATCAGAAAGTAGCATTTGAGATGCTATAGACCTAAATGGAAAGAGCCAAAGTAGTTGGAAGTGTTTGCTGCTTAAGAATAGTAATCAGTTTGTGAGAGATAGGAAAGGATATGCTTTTTTAGAAATGCTTCTCTTTTAAAACTCTCTTCATATAAAATTGGATACAAATGTTTCAGATAATTTTATGTATACCCAAATAATTTCAATTGGCCACCTATGACCTTTTCCACAGGTTTGGAAAATAGATGGCCTCTGTTATAGTTTTTCTTTGTAATTAATGAAATAATCTTTGCATGTACCAAGGTTACAATATGTTACTTACCCACTGGAGTGTGTTGTGCCTACTATAAAAGCCTTTATGAAAACCAGGGCAGAAAATTAGGCCTTTAAATAACAAAGACTTCAGGTGATTATGGCTAGGAAAATAAGCCCACTTATGGGGATGGTAGCAAGGTGGGCTATTTTTTATTCATAATCTACTGGAAACTGACAGTATTGTTAGTATGTGGCAAATAACTGTGTTTGATTAACTTCGCTGATACAATGGCAGAGTTACTTTTTTCCCCAAATAAATGATTCAAGTGAAACAGATCAATACTGTAACACACATATCAGTTAATTTTCTCCTTGTCCGTGTATATTTGATTACTCTGAGTAGAATTTGACTCATATTTCACCAGAATTTCAATACTCATTCACTGCTGATATTGAATCGTGAGCATTTTCAATCCAGAATTAATACTTTTAGTGGATTTTACATTGCAATTTGACTCTGTTTTACTTTATAGTGTCAAAGATTGTACACATCTTACATATCCACCATGTCATATCAATCTTCAGCATAAGTTATACTATGCTTTTAATGAGCCTATATGAATTATTTAAATTAAGTTTAGCATCTTCAAAACATTACTTAATTTTTATAAGTAATAATATTTTAAACAGGACGAGAGTGCTTTTCCTCAACAAATTCTAAATGTTTGTGAATTTGGTAACTTGAGTGAAGATTGTGTGAGTCACTGAGGGAATTTCATCTCAAGACACCCAGTTTTTCCCCACATTGCTATTTCCTTGAGCACCACAAATATGAATTAAACTTCCTTCCCCTCAGAGTATGTAGTCCGAATGGGGAAGTTCATTATTATATAAGATGTATTCATGCTTAAACATGACAGAAATTGTTGTGGACCTCTATAGAAGAAAATGAAAAGTACTTTGGGAATTCATTCACTTCCAAAGTGATATTTGAGTTAGAACTTGAATAAAGTCTTCATTTCCTAAGTTTTCATTGATTAACATATGGATTTCAAGGAGCAAGGCCTGCCCCTCATTCTTCAGAATGTGATTTCAGACCTTGGGGCTTTGACCTGAAAAATGATGCATTCCCCACAGGAAGTGGGTCAGGTGCTTAGAAATGGATCCAGGCATAGAGTAGATGTGAGATTGATCAGATAGAGGAGTATGAGGTAGAATGATACGAGGTTAGTGGGGCTAGGTGTTTGGAGAAGTGAGGCAACCAGTGTCATCAGAAGATCTGCCACAGTAGATCTGGGACAAAAGTTGTGCTGAGATTCAGAAATGGAATAGAGGCAGTAAGGGTCAGGAAGGAAACTAGTCCTGACTTCTATAGCTGAAGTCTCCAAGCAAGGGCACAATTACTAGGGTGACTGTGAAAAGCAAGGCTAAGACTGAACCTTGAGAATCTTTGCAGTGCGAAGTTTTTAGGCTCTGGTGTAGATTGCCTTGAGTTTTAACCCTGGCACCATCACTTGGTTAGTTCAATGCAAAACATATGGTGCATAGCAGGACATCAGTAAATTAAAGTCAGAGTCATTATCATCAATAGCATTTTTTATAAATCAAGGTAGAGACTTAGGTTCAGAATTAAAGCAAAAGATAGGAGCAAGACACTCAGCCTTACAAAAAGCAATGTTTCTAAGAATTGAACTCAAAATTAAACTTCCCTTGATTTATTCCTATGTGACCACAGTTTCCTCAACCTGTAAAGTAGAGCTCACAGAATCAAAACATGCACTGATCGTGAAGATGATATGCTGTTATGTATGTAAATATCTTTAAATTAAAATTATTGATGATAATGGATTTCTAATTGATAAACTTTCTAGTGAAACTTGAAAAAGCCCAGGAGCCAACTGAGGGTTCTTTTAAGACACTGTCTGTGCATATGTGAGCCACCTGCCCTTTTCTTGTTCCAATGAGCCTTCTTTTCCCAAGGACAGAAAGCCACTTGAGCCTCATTGGTAGGCCTGCCTTATCCTAGGTTTTGAGGCTCAGCCTCATGGGTGCTAATGTGTATACAGAAGAAAGGATGGAGGTCCTCCCACCAGAAAATTGAAAGCCTTAAATTTCAAGTAAAGAGAAGGAAAACCTGGTCCATTCTTAGCTTGAATATTTTACTGTTCATTTTTCCATTGGAACTAATAACAATAAGGACAACAGCTTCTATTCACCAAGCATAATTTACCAGACACTGAACTGAGATGGATGCCCGCACCTGCACAGGTTACCAATGTCAAGAATGAGCAAGACAGAGTGGTGATGGGGCTTCTCAGCCTTTCACATTCAAGGAATGGTATAATCCCCCTAATAAGGAAGAAGGTAGCTGACTACTCCATAATCACTCACCAAATGCTACCTATCTATACAGAGGTGACCAGCCAAACTGACTAATCTGGGATTTTACTATATTTTTAAATCCTCCTTGAAAGGCTGTTGGGTGTAGTAAGAGTGTGGGCTCCAGAGCCAGATTGCCTGAATTGAAATCCCAGTTGAGCCACTGACTGGCATTTTGCTCTTGGCCAATCTGCTTAACACCTGTAGGTCTCAGTTATTCTCAGCTGTACAGTGGTTGCTGTGAGAGTTAAGTGAATTAATATATTTGAGTGCTTAGAAGAATGAGTGGCTTAGAGTACAGTATGTAAATGTGTTAATAGAATTATCATCATCATTATTATCAATGACTCATGGCCTCCTGATGAAAGGTGGAGCTGGCTTGAGGGGCCATATTGGAAATGAAATTAATGAGTAGTAGGTGAAATCAATTACTGTTCTTATTGTGTCTAATTGTCCCGCAAGACTCTGCCATAAAGGAGCACTCTGTCCGCGTGGTGCTCAGCCTCCTCCGCAGACCTCACCTTTCTCCACAGTGCGGTGGGATGACTTAGTATCCCCTCTGGTGTGTCTGGGGTCCAGGCATATGTGTGCCCGTATGTCTGTCGAGATTGCGTCTGCATGACTGTCCCGCCACAACAGGAGAGAGGGAGCCGCGTTTCAGCTCTGGATGTGTACTGCTGGCACTGGTTTCCCACCGCCACAACAGGAGGGAGGGTGCGATTCCATGCTGACTCACCAGAAAACTTGCAGTTTGTGTCCCGCGGGCAGGGTGACAGTGTGATGTCAAGGTTGCATGCTGTGTGGGGTCCGGCTCCCCTGGGTGTGTGGGCAAAGTCCCCTCCGAGTCTCCAGGATTCTATCCTGCCATCTTGTCCTCTGCTGTAGTCGCGCTCAGAACTTCACTGCTGGCGGTGAACTGCTCCACCAGTTTCCGCCGGAAAAGGAGCTCCCCGGCCGTGCGCGACTTAGCCGCCTGCACAAGCCCCCGACCTCTCCGCAGCACAGTGGGGTGATTTGGGCTCACCTCTGATGTGTCTGGATTCCGGGCATATGTGTGCCCAATTTTCTGTGGAGTTCACGACCATAGGCCTGACCCGCCGCAACAGGAGGGGAGCCGCGTCTTAGCTCTAGACGCTGATCACTGGCACCAGCTTCCCCGTTTGCTCCGCGGCTGCTATGGAGGGCATTTGTGGGCCCCCTCATGGTGACTCACCTAGGATCTGCAGTCTGTGTCCCGCAGGCGTGGTGAGAGTGTGCTGCCAAGGTTGCACTCCGTGTTGGGTTCGGGCCGTGGGTGCGTGTGCGCGAAATCCCCTCCAAGTCTCTGGGATTCTATCCTCTGTCTGTGTGATGGCGAAATGGCGGCGTCCTGCTGCTGGCCACTGTGTAGCTCC